>JABEVS010000133.1:61923-147243 GCA_018290735.1 Coelastrella sp. MACC-549
AAACCCTTTTGTTCTTCTTTCTTTTATACACATATAGATGTGTAAAAAAAAAACACTCAGTGTGGGTCCACTAGTAGTGGCCCTTTGGGGTGCTTCCCCCCCCTGTGGGGCAATTTTGCCAGTAGGCCCGGCCCTACCTCATGCAAATAGGGACCTAAAGGGGGTAACCCGGGGGGGGGGGGGGGCATATCTTGATAGCATCGCGCTGGCACCCCCTGCTGCCAAATTCACAAGCTCCACGCAATCGTTGCGGCCACTGGCTGCACCTCAGCAGCAATGTGTGAGCTGCATGACAACCGCGAGCTGCTTGCCCTGCTGTTTGAATCTCCTGCAGGTGGTGGCATATGTTCCTCGAGTTGCCACGAAGACTCTTACAAACCAGTCTGGACAAGCTGTGGTCCCTTCAGGCTGCCCATTCTTTGTGGCGCTGAGCCAAATAAGCGCAAATGACCCAGCAGTGGGCCCAGACAAGAACGAGTTCAATCCTGACAGGTGGCTGGACCCTCAGAACGCCAAAACCCTGGCAATCCATCAGATGCCCTTCGGTCTGGGGCAGCACTACTGCCTGGGCTCACAGCTTGCACAAGCAGAGTTGACTGCAGTACTAACTGAGCTGGCAAGGAGATATGATGTGGTGGCTGAGGTAGAAACTGAATGGGTGGATTTTCCAATCAAGCGGCCGGTTAATGGGCTTCCCTGCAAGGTTGCTGTTCTATCTGGCAGGACTGCAGCAATCAGCTCTGCACCATAGCCAGAATATTTCCGGCAGTCCTATGACACTTCAAACAGTGTTTCAGTTCGATGTGTCTTTTGTGTTGTGTTCAGCCACGGTTTATTACCCTTGATTGAGCTGAGAATGCATTGTTCAAGAACAGGTGCTGCATATGTTGTTTGCTTCGAGACAAACATCAAGACATTTGCCATAAGGCAACTGTTAGAGACCTTGGCTGCCAGATGATCAAACCACTGTGCATGGCTCTTTGATGGTGGACCAATGGCATGCTTTGCTCGACAGTATGGAGCTTCCAGAGTGACTGACTCAGCTAGTCCTACTAGATTGTCAAACTTTCATGCCATTTTGCCAGTTGAACATCATCATGAAGCATGATGCAGAAAGGTTCCACATATTGAGTGTTCTGCTTGTCATGGACAGGGGCATGCGATCTTACGGCCGGTGCTCTTCAACATCACTGCAACTCATTCTTCATCATCTGGGCCTGCATTGGGCTGCCATGCGACGCTGTTGCATGGTACCATATCTGTCAAGTCACTTACGAGTACGGTACTCTACATGATATGGTGTTATCCTTATACTTGACTATTTGAAGGCAGTCGCACTTGGGACAGAGTGAGAGTCATACTGCATGCCGTTCGACAGCTGTGCCGCACGGTGCATTTATCTTGTCTGAAAGCCTGCCTCTTAGTGCTATTAGTGAGCACATTGCTGATCATCAGATTGAATCTCGCAGCCCATATCAGATTTTGTGACTACTAGTAGTATTATCACATTGATCTGGGTAATCTGTTTAGATCATGATCTGTGATCACAGTTACCAATCATCCCGTTGGTGAAGGGGACCGCAAGATCCGATCAGGCTGCCATCACTGGGCGAATATGGCTCAATTTGTTTTGCACATCCCTGGCCAGCCTCAGCAACTGCTAGCCCAGCTGATGATAATGTATGATCATGTACACTACAGCTGGGCCCGAAGTAGGCATATGTACGGAGCCGCACCGATGATATACATCAACATCGGTTGAGGAGGTCTTGCAGCGGTTGATCAACTCTCACATCGCGGTTTGCTGTTTGGTCACTTTCGGTGCCGCACCGACCGGGACTAGAAGGTGGTGACGTTTGTTCAGAACCTTCGTGCGACATGTTACTAGTATGTTCATGCTGGAATGCTGTTGCTGATACAAACGTCCCAGGCACACAGGCAGCTGCTCCCAGTGAGAACCGCTGGCCGTTTGCCCACTATTCAGGTCACTACACTAGCTTCATCAATATCTATTTAACATGAGATTTATGGAAGGGGTCTGATGCTGCGTGCCGATGCCTTGCCCACCTTGAAAGGCGATGGGAGAGAGGCACGTGTTGCGATGCGTTGAAAAATGCATCTGTTAGTTTGTCTCGATTGCATATACGGTGATTAGAAACAAAATGCTGCACGGTTGGGTCAAGCCCTCCGTAGCAGCAAGGAGTGGCTTGCGCCGTTGCAGCACCACATGCCATGCGAGCCAACAGCTGTCCCGACCGACACAGCTCCCTAATTGTGATTCAAAGGAAACTCAACAACAATCTGCAGCAGCTGTGCCACCTGGGTAAGCGGATCTAATCCTGCAGCTGCTGCTGAGAACTGAATTTCCCTTTTGTTTACTGTCGGGGATGCCAGATGCAGCTGTAGGCATTCACGGCGTTTTCATTCATGCGCAGACCTGCCTCGTTGCAACAGCAGGTGGCGCAGCAGCCTCTCCCGCAGCATGCAGCCGCAGCATATGAGCAGCAGCTTCAACGCCCTGAGCAACAATCACAGCGGCCACAGCAGCAGCAAGGGCTCCTCACAAGGCCCAACCTATTTACTCAACAGCAGCAAACGCAGCAGCGACAGCAGCAACCAGGGCAACGAGACATCAGTAGTCGAAGGGTGCTGCTAGATGACAAAGACACAAAGATGGCTGCTTTTGACCAGTTGATGGTGCAGGTATGCACTGCCATACAGCTCATACACGAGCAGCAGTATCTGAACCGATATACTGCTCTATGGGATGCCACCCTGCTATCTGCCAAACACAGCTGCAAGTGCATCCAGGGTCCCCTGAAGTCTGCACCTGCTGCCACTGAACCTAGAGTGATGTGCTGTGTTGCAGGAATGCAAGTGCTTTACAATCACTTGGTTGATCCTAGTCACTGTGGCACAACTGCATTCCTGCAATACAGGGATTCATTTGAATCATCAAATAGCTGACAGCAAACAGAGTAGCATGCTGCACTCGCCATCTTGTGCAGGGCAACTTTTAGCAAAGACAGTCGTTGCTACAGAGCTGCCACCGCAAGCAGTCACAGCAGTAACAAGTGACCTTCCAGATGAATTTATAGCAGGCATGCCTCGCCCACAGCGGCCTATGTTATTCAACATAACATAACATAACAAAATAATGACATCCAGCACATCCCTGTCTATTCTGTGAGTGCAGGTCACTTGTTCAAGGCCTTCAGAAAACAGTCCGCCACCGGTAGCTGTCTCATTCAATACAGGTCCAGGCAAGGTGAAGCCAATTATGGCTAGAAACCTGAAAGCCGCTCGTCTGAACAGACCAACACCACTGCAAGGGTAAGTCCATCCCTTGCAGCAGATCATTCCAGGTTCAGATATCTGACCGCTCTCAGCAGCCAAGCAACCTCAATCGTCAGCTAGATGCAGATATCTGACCGTTCCCAGCAGCCAAGTAACCTTGAACATCAGCTAGATGCAGATACCTGACCGTCCTCAGCAGCCAACCAAAGCTCAGAATTCAGCAGCAAGCCATCAGCATGCCCCACGGCCACTGGTCCCCTCAGCTCACGGCAACAACATGCATCCAACGCAGCAGTGGCTTGTTGTTGCTGACCTCTGTGCTTGGTTCGTCTACTGCTGCTTGTCCTCTGCTGCAGCCACATGCTTCCTGCCATCCTTTCAGGTCATGATGTTTTAGCAGCAGGCCCTCCTGGTGCAGGAACAAGCACAGCTGCACTGCTGGCTGTACTGTGCAAGGTCTTGTCCACACCTCGGACGGTCGCCAGGAATAAAGCCATGCCATTGGCTGTTGTGCTGTGCCCAAGTCGGGAACTGGCAATGCAACTCGCAGCTGAAGGTTTGAAGTTGGTTATTGGGACGCAAATAACAGTTAAATGCGTTACTGGCGGGGCAGAGTTGACACAGCAGGTGCGATAGTATATGTATGAAGTGCTTGGGTGAGGAGGGAAGGCAAGCTTGTCTGAGAAGCTGGGCTCTTGTGATGCAAGATCTGAGGGTACCAGCCATTGGCTTCATTGCAAAAAGGCTATGCAATGCAGTGGGTACTATGTAAAGTTCTGCAGCACAGTGAGCATCATCACCATAGTCATCATCCTGCAAGTTGTATGCACAAAAGTTATTACCACCCTGGAGCTGCATCTCAGTGGCACCGTAGTCAGTGCACGCCAAGCGCTGAGCAAGCTGCTGCATGTTCTGCGGTCGTTCTTGGTGTTGTGTGAGCAGGTGATTGATCTGCGTCACGGGGCGGATCTTCTTGTGGCCACCCCCGGCCGGTTGCTGGATCTGCTGGTCAAGAAGACTGTGAGTCTGGCAAGACTTAAACACCTGGTGCGTGGGCGTGAGTGCACTATTTGCTTTTTTGATAATTTTGAAGGGATGATACCAGTAAATATTTTCATGTAGATACTTTCATTGGCTCAGAGGATACTGTCCATGGCAAGATCTAAACTGGGACAAGCTGCAAATGGGCATCGATCTGTGGAGTGCATACAGCAAGCAGGTTGGTGTTCTGTCGCAGAACCCTCATGACCCAACACAAATATCACAATCATGCCTTGATCAGAGGAAATCTTGGGGAATTTATCGGGACTTGCATCAACTGATGTACATGTTCTGCAGGTTCTTGAAGACATAGATGAGCTTATGGGGCCTGTCCTGTCTCCGGTGACACGCCAAATTCTCCATCACCATACATTGCCAAGTTACCAGCTGAGGCAGACCATTGCTCTTGGCAGCAGCGCCTTTCCACAGCAGCAGCTGCTGGCGGCAGCAGGTGACGTCTTACGCCCTGCTGCAGTGCTGATCAGAGCAGCATGGCCACTGCCAGAGCAGCAGCAGCAGCAGCAGCAGGGTACAGAGGAGGCAGCACCGCTGGCATCCTTACTGGCCAACCCTTCGGCTGCTTTGGCAGCATCTGCTGCTGCTGCTGCTTCAGCAGTACCACCCAGTGTGGCGCAGAGGTTCCTGGGGGTCGCTCCTCAAGTGAAGATGAGGTTCCTGCTCCGAATTTTGTCAGCCGGTGTTACTGGTGGGGGCGGGCTGGTGCTTGTCTTTACCAACACGCGCACAGCAGCAGAGGAGGTCTGGCAGGAGCTGGAGGCAGCTGGAGTGTCTGCTGGGCTGCTGCATTATGCCAGGAGTCAAACACAGCGTGATGAGGCGTTGCAGTGCTTCAAGTATGGTGTGACACAGGTAAACTGCACAGAAAAGAATCCATGGTGGGAGGGAAAGGATTGTCACAATTACGGTGAAAATGTTGTCTGGGTGCCGCCATAAGGAGCTTGAATGCTTGTTATTCGGTGGGTATAATTGCTGTTGCTATGAGGAAGTGAGTGGGTGGTTGGTCTGTTGTCAGCACAGCAAGCAATCCTCTGGCATCTTGTTGGCATGGAAGGAGGAGGTCATTGCGGTCATGCCCATCTACTTGTGGCCGGGTTTGCAGAAGGCTACTCATGGCACAGCCTCGAAATCCCAAACCCACCCTTCTGCTGCCGTTGCTCTGCTGCCGCTGCATGACCACTGCTGCTGGGCAGGTGTTGGTAGCCTGCGGCATTGCTTACCGCGGTTTAGACCTCCCAGATGTGGCACAAGTCATCAACTATGACATCCCTATGAGCTTAGCTGAGTACGCGAGGCGTTTGGGTACAGCAGGCCGAGCGGGAAGGCCAGGAGTGGGTACTACATTGGTTACACCAGGAGATGGAGCAGCAGTGGCACCATTGGTCGCTGTTTTGAGGGCAAGCGGGCAGTTAGTGCCTGACTGGCTGCTGTCTGTGGCAGAAGGAGGCAGCAAGGCAGAAGCAGCAGCTGGAGTTGAAGCAATGGCCGGCGAAAGCGTAGGGACCAGCAGCACGGACCTGCTGCAGCAGTCTGCAGGTGCAGGCAGCACCAAAATTAGTCAGCTAGAGCTGTCAGCAGTCGCAGCAGATGGCAGGCAGCAAACCTCGCGCCGCAGGCGTCATCGAGAGCAGCAGGAGGAGTTCTCAAGCAACAATAGCAGCTCGTCGTTCCGTGTGAGGAGTAGAGGAAAGCACCGTGTGAGATTTGGGTCGTATGCAGGTCAGGAGAGCAGTCACTGAGGTTTGACGGTGCATTCTTCCCTTGCTAAGCATCGGCCGTGCAGAAAACATTTTTAGGCTATGTTTCCTAATAGTCAGTTATGTCAGAGCCTTCTTGCCTCACCCAGGAGACTCGTTGAGGGGACACCTCAGTTACACCCGCAGTACAGTCTGAGATTATTGCGAGATAAAGCTGCCAAGCACACGCATAACGTGCATACAGGGACGATTAATGTATTCGTCTATGTTTGTTCTGCGCTTTGAATTGACGTCTTTTCTTTCAACAAGCTTTCGTCTACTCTTCCTAGGACGCCGACATAACAGAACCCATTCTTGCAGCTCCGCTGCTGTCAATACTTTATGATGGACAAACAAATTCTGTATATGCTTGAAGAGACACCACAGCATGCATAACTGCAGTGGAAAGTGTGCACAGTACAAGACTTCTGCCCAGCAGACACTTGTGAGCATTTACTGACTTAAAGGCTTTGAAACGGTTGAAAAATGTTGGCTCGCAGCCTGCAAGGGCTGTGCGCTTCGGATTGGAGTTGCAGTAGAGCGCGTGCATGCAGGAGAGTGCAGGTTGATGCTGCTTCCGGAGGAAGGAGAGAGAACCGCCGTGCATTAGGGAATAGACAGGTATGTAATGAGCTCACACTCTCAGGTGGCAGTCGCAGCTACGGCTGAACCAGACGGCTGCGGGATTTTTTTATTCCCCCTTGACCTCCGAAAGCCCGTAAGGGAGCTGTCTTGCAGCATCAGCCTGTCAGCAATGCTTATACAGAGTCTTACTGTACTACACACCCCCAAGTGTGCCAAACTGCGCTTGGTTGCAGCTTCCAATGATGCTGCAGCAGAGCAATGGGCTGTGCACCCTGCTCAGGGCCAGAATTTGGCAGCCCTTGACCTGCATTGCCTACTTGAATGAAATTTCGTTATACAATGATACTTTTTAGCTTCTTGTCAGTGCGCGAGTTTGGAGGGGGTGAATGGTGATGTTGATTACCTGGCTATTTGTGGTCAACACATGTTGACCCTACTGCTGTTTGGTGTTGTCCCAGGTGCTGCATTACCGTTCTTCCAGCCCTATATGTGGTCCAGTAGACACCGAGCAGCCAGCAGCAGCAGTAGTGCAGCCACTACGCTCACTTGACCAGCAGCAGCTTGACCATGGAGTCTTGCCCAGGGACCTGGACTTCGAGCTTCACCAGAGTCAGGTATGAATGTGACCTGGCACTGCAGCTGCAAACTGCAGACTAACCTCATGAATCAAGGGGTTATGCACATACTGTATGAGGAAAGGATGTGTATGGTACCCCGTGATTGACTTAATATGTGCCAACGAGTGCTGTGTGGGGGCTAGCCAGAATCTATTGAGCTGCCACCTACCAGAGTACTGGGTCAGCATGCAGTGCAGCAGTCTGTGGGTGTTTGACCTGCAGTATTTTGTGCCAAGGGTATCCATGAGCTTCTGGTTGTGAACACCTGTGTTGCTCTGTTGCTTGCAGGAACGGTTACATATGGCTAAAGTCCTACGACTGGAAAGAGGAGGCATGACCCAGACAGCAGTAAATCCAGACCAGCACATGAGGGATGACTTAGTAGATGTGGAAGGCTCAAAGCAGCAGCAACCCCAAAGTCTTGATGCTGCAGCAGCAGCAGCAGTTGAGGATGCAATTGCATCTGCTGCAATGCCCCTTGTGGATTTCCTGCTGCCTTCACAACCTTCGCTACTTGGTCAAAGCCAGACTGAACTGCCCGCCAAGGATGTCATTAATACTGCTGAGTCCAGCAGTTATAGTAATTACAACATCATTGGATGGGGCAATGTTGCAGATGCCTTGGGACTAAACAATAGCAGCGCTGTCACAGCCAATACTGCAGCAGCTTCTGCACCCACCAGCACCAGCACAGCAGCAGCTGCAGCAGCACCAGCAGCAGGCATCGACAGCGATGACACATCATCTGCAGCACAGGCAACATCTGCTGTGAACAACAACAGCGATGACACGTCAGCTGCAGCACAGGCATCATCTGTTGTGAACATCGACAGCGATGACACGTCAGCTGCAGCACAGGCAACATCTTCTGTGGTGGTGGTCAGGAAGCCCAAGCGTGAGGTCCCCCAGGACCAGCTGAAAGTGGTGCACATGATGTGGGCACAGGACATTTCTGGTGCGCCTCCACGGACGTTCTACATGCCGGACCCCCTGTCTGTGCCTTGCTTGGTTGTGGAGGCAGATGTGGAGCCACCAGTGGTGTTGGAGTCATATGATGCTGAGCTGGCGGAGATCATGTGGGAAGAAGCTTACAGGGTGGAGAGGTAAGCATTGGGCAGGGGGGGGGGGCTTGTGCTGTTCACAACTTGTGAGGGTCAGTGGGATAGTTGTGCAGCTCATGGCTTGTAAGGCTGAAGCTGGTTGACTGTGCTATTAACAAGTGGTGAGGTTGAGGCTAGTTGACTAGTTGACTGTGCTGCTCACAAGTGATGAGGTTGATGATACGGATAGGGAGTTGACTGTCTGTCTTGGGGTCGCATTCGTGCATGGAACATAGGCATTTGAGTCGTGAAAGGCGTATTTCATTGACCATGTACGGCACCAGAAGATACGAATCCAAGGCGGCATTGCTTCTGCTGCAGGGCTGTGGAAGAAGAGGCCTCTGCTGCAGCTGCTAACAGCAGCAGCGACAGCATCACAACAGAAGCAGACTCTGCTTCTGAGACCTCATCTGGCTCAAATGACTCTGTTGCATCAACAGCAACATCTGCCACAGTGAGTGCCCTGGAAGGCAGACCTTGCACTATGAGTTGCGGTCCTTTAGGACCTTCTAACCAGAGCATCAACCTTCTTCTTTTTGCTCTTTCCACTAGCTGCAGTCATTCATTGCACACTTGTTTCCATGAGGTCAAACCACTCAGCACGCACACCAGGACTAATGGTTGACCAGTTTCCGTACCCACCTGTCTTTTAGGCCAAAACTCAATCACCCTGGTTTGACTTCTGCATATTCAGGTTGAATTCAAGTTCCACTGCCAGACTCAGATGGGTGAAAGGCTGTGGTTGATTGGTGACCAGCCAACCCTGGGTAGCTGGGACCTACAGCAGGCTGTGAAGCTGACCTGGAGTGATGGACACATCTGGAAGGCCAGCATAGAGCTGCCCCTGGGAACAAAAGCGGCTTACAAGGTGGGTTGCCCGACCATTGCCAGTGTGTTGCTGTGCTGCATTGCTGTCAAGTGTGCTGTTGGTGGCAGCGAGTGCTCCAACCTGCTTGGTTAGCAGGCAGGGGTTGGCTGCTGGAGCGCCCTGGTGTGTTTGCTGTTGTCCAATGGGATGGCTGCTCTTCTTGGTCAAGTATGACTGCATGTTTGAGAAAGTGGGATGTGTGCATGATTGGGTGAGATGGATTGTTATAGAGGGGCACCAGCTCATGGCTGGAAATGCAATCATGCATGCTTGCAGGCTGTGCTCCAGCTATCCAACAAGGAGTACAAGTGGCAGTCAGGTGCTGATCACATGCTGGAGGTGAATGGCTCATGTAAGCCACCACAGCATGCGTTCAGGTAGAGCACAGCGGTCTGAGCGTATTGCAGCCATTGGGCAGCACACAGCATGGCAGTAGAGTAGGAGGCCACAGGGCCGCTGCTGCTGCGTAGCTGGCTCTCTGCAATTTTGCAGATCCTGGCAGCAACTATGCGCCTGCAGAGCCACATGATAGTGTCTACGGGTACATGTAGTTGCTGCCAAACAGTAGCATTCGCCATGTGGCCCAGGATGAGCATGCAGCAGCTTGTAAAATCAAGGGAGTAATTAATTGCATAAGCTGAGCAGCACTGCATGGTTATCCTGGAATACGTAGTACAGCAAATAGCAAACCTCTGCATGAACTCAACACCGTATACGGTGTTGAGTTTATACAGAGGTTTGCTATTTGCTGCCTTGTGGCAGTGGTTTGATATTGGCCAGGTGTGCTTTCACAATGGTGTGCTTTTGTCTTATGGTATGTACATGCCATATGACACATGTAAGTAATTTCGGTGTCATGCGGGTGAACCGTGTGAACACTCAGTGCGACACTATGATAATATCTGAGTTTAGTAATTACTCAGTACTTGTACTGATTACTGAATGTCAGTTATCATCACTAGTAGACGTAGTAGCAGTAGTACATTGTCCTTGTTCCTGACAGCACATGCTGATCATATGTCGTTGTACCAGTTCTTGGCTGCGGTGGTAAGGTTTGCCCACTTTGTGGTGCTACGTCCGCCATGAACTAGTGTTGTCAGTGAGTCCTGCCATGTCACATGTGTTGTGCAATGCTTTTGCTGCAAGATGGCTATTTGGTTTCACATGCTCAGTGTGTCTTGTGTGTATCTCAGCTATGAGTCATATCATGACGTAAGTTGCCAACCAGTGGTTGAATACCACCCACACTGAGTGGGCTTTTCTGCCTTGAAGGCGCTCTTGAGGGTGGTCTAATTGTACACTAATCTTGGTGTGCCAGTGTGGCTAAGCCACCAAGTACATATTCCCAAAGGCCTTGCGGCCGGAAAGGGTTATTCAATATAGAAGAAGAACTTCTTCTTTTTCAGTAATCAATACTGTTCTGCTTGAAAGCCTTTCTCAGTCGGTGTGTGCAGTGGTCTTGTAGGACGGCCCCACCTTGAAGGCGTCACTGGAATATGTTGTGCTAGTGTGGCGGTCAGCTAACATTACAGCTTATTCATTTGAGCTTGCTGTACATGTATCTGGTTTCTGTTTCTTTTGGTGTGCCCCCATGAGCCATCAGTTGGCTCCTTTCGGGTGGAAACCCTTGAGGTAACTTGTAGTAGTAGTAGTAGTATACCTGCTGTGGAAGGAAGGAAGGAAGTTTGGCATTGCACAGTATTTAATCACAGCAGGTGATCACCCAATGAGCCTGCACTTGGCTCGCTAGCGGATGGGTTACATCTTGATGTTGCTGGTGGTAGTTACTCACTAGGCTCCGGGCGAGCTTGCCGCTTAAGCGGCGTTTAATGGCGGCCAACTTTGGTTTTGGAACGGGTAACTTTCCTTCCTTGCTTGGGTTTTGGCTCAGTTTTGGAAACTACCAGGATTCTGGTGGCTCTTGTCAACAAATCTATTCTGGCAGTCCTTGCCTAGCTGTACCACTTTGACGTTTGTATCTGATACATGGCATGTAAAAGAAATTTAGCCATGCAACAAGTTGAGATGCTATGGCAAATGCGATATGCAATTGCATATCAAAGTGAGGTGGCTCGTTTAAGGATTGCCAATAATTTTGGGGAACAGTCTTGTGGTAATTGCAATTACCAATTGGGCCCTCGTGAGTTGGCTGAGCAACTTGGCTCCTTCACGAAACAGTCAATGCCTTGTGAAAGAGATTGAGCACATGCGACATCTTGAATGAGCTGGCGAACGAGCTGACTTGCGTTGCCTTAAGGCTGGCGCTCTCCACGTCCGAGGTCTAGAGTCTAGCGCAGCAGCATCGCTGCCTGCATGCCCTACATAAGTCACTGCAGCAGCTGCAAGCCACATTTATACTCGTTGGATGCATGATAACAATTTGCGCAGATATATAGGATCTGGGCATGTTGAGGGTGGAAGACGTGCTGTGCAGTTAGTTTGCTCTACAGCAGTCGTCATCTGGCCATGCTGATGGGCCACACCAGACCACCCCAGATTCCCAACATATATTCCTCATTATGTTGCATATGCAGCTGGTGCTGTTGCCTGGCCTTCTTGGCGCCAAGGCAAAACCCACCGGTCGTGTTGACTGCTCAGGTCAAGCCGCTGGCAAAAGTACATGCCAGGGGTCACCTGCAGCTGATGCATAATCTGTAGCACGTATGAATATCGGGCTAAATAGACACTGAGCTCACGACAATCAACAAACGCAAGCACGTTTCATCGAGCAAGCCACCTCGCAGTGCACAATGCGTTAATGCTTTGAACTACCGTTTTTAAACATCATAAGAGACTTCTGGCTTTAAAGCGCATGTCGTTGCGGAAAAGCTGCGTCCGAAAATTATAGTTCAGCACTGTGCAGGCTGCCGGAGATATGTTGTTGACAAAGCACCAAACTTTCTCTGTCTCGCGACCGAACCAAAACGCAGTAGGCGGGCCTTGCACGCCAGTTGTCTCTCGATGGACTGTTTGTTCGCAGCAGGTGGGCAGCTGGGATATGATATTGCTGTGCTTTGATTTCTGCTTCTGCATGCGCAATCATTGGGTACTCAAACTTGTTCCGGCGGGTGGCCCCTTCCGTGTTCCGACACACCTTCTCTGCCGCAACTGCAGGGCACTGCTCACCTGCGCGCTACCCCTGTCACCGCAACCGGTCTGACAGAAGTTCCCTTGCAGTCTCGTGAGCAGAAAGAGAGGAGCGCAACTGTGGAGCCGCTGGTAAAGCTCTAGGCTTGGTCAGACAGTTGCAACATCATAGGCATACTTGTGACACATTACAAGCTCAATCATGCAACAATTGACGACTTCACAATGCAGGGAAGCATGGAGTGGTACCAGGCAGCGGAACCACAACCCCACTACCTGGTGGTGCCAGCAACTGCTGCATCACAAAGCAGCATTGGCAGCCATCCACAGGGAGTTTCGGTTCTGCAGCAAACAGCCAACAACATTGTTGCGCTTAGGACTGCGCCGGAGACAACGGATGTCACCGTTTTAGAGCGCGAAATAGGGTTAGTAGCAGGGGCAATAAGCTGCAATGCACAGCATGTCGTGGACGCTGCTGCTTGGAAAGCAGGACATGCGTGACAGTCGAGAGCAACAGAATGCAGATTATTGACCAACACATACATAGGGTTTAAGCGCGTATGGCAGTGACACATGCCTTGAGCATCCTGTTGCCATATGCCGCCGTCAATGATCTTCTCAGTCTGTGTGTTGCAGGCTCCTCAAACAGAAAATTTGCAACATCAAGAACTTGGAAAAGCTGCGCGGAGCACGGTTACAGGCACTGCAGACAGCAATCCTCAGTCAAGGCATCTTCTGTCCAGCTGATAGCACAGTGCAGAGCAGCACAGTTCCACTCGATCAGCAAGCTGAGCAAGGACTGAGTCAGTCAGGGTAAGCTTCTCAGTGCTTCTCAGTGCACATTCGAAAGCTGAACCCTTGCCCTGTTGCTGGCTATCCAAAGAAGCCCAAGCTGCAGTTCATTGCAGCTGAAGGAATGCACATCGAGTCTTGAAGGCTATGCATGGCTGGTATCCCTCACTAGTTCGCCTCTGTCTGGATGTAGGGCGCTTCTGAGCAAGCACCGAGCCCTGGTGCAGGAGAATGAAACCCTCATGCAGAAGTGCAGGTCACAGAGTGTGCAGATACAGGCACTCGAGGCTGTGCTGACAAAGGCAGGTGCCCCACTGCCAAAGCGGACACTGGCTTCTGTGTCATTGAGCAGCTACTCACCAGCAAGCTCCATGTCTACCAGCGGCTCTTTGAGTGATGAAGACTCAGCACTCTCAACGATCACATTCCCTGCAGCAGCACAGGGACCCAAACCGGTGGGTACTGGTTTATCACCCACACCAGCTGATAACAGCACACAAAACTTCTGCTCTGCATTGCAGCCACAGGTATTGCCTCTGCATGCTGTGAGTCCTGTTCTTGTTGTTACAGTATTGGGACGCTGCGCTCACCCGTCATCTCCCTGTCCTGCAGCCTCGCAAACACAATGTCAAGTGTCACTTTGAGGTGAAGTGTGCCACCAAGTATGGCGAGAAGGTCATGGTCACTGGCAGCGATCCTGCTCTGGGCTGCTGGCAAGTTGACGGTGGCAATGTGCTGCAGCTGCAGTGCAGTGAAAGCGGCATCTGGAAGGGTGACCTGAACATTGAGTGGGATGCATGGGCATACTACAGCCCACGAATCGTGGCTTTCAAGGTACGCCCTCAGCATCACACGTGGCATGTCCTCCCTGCTCATCATCGCTTGATGTTGCTGTTCTTGGGCAAGTTGCCCAGTGCTTTATCATCCTGCAACGGTGTGTGCCGTTGAAAATGTTCCAGAGTCTGCAAGCATGGTCTGGACATGTGCGTGTGGCTGCAGGCTGCCAAGCAGCGCATTGATGGCCGCATTGAGTTCCAGCAGGGGGAGAACCTGGAGGTACTTGTTGGGCCGTCTATGGGACACCATGTGCGACCCTGTGTGGCTTCCTGGGACTTTGACAACTACGAATCAACCGACAAGCCACTGAACTTTGACGAGGCTTGCCTTGCAACCTACTCTATCAATTATGACAGTGACGTGCCAGAGGTGGTGGGCAAGAAGAAGGCACAGCAAGATGTGGAGAAGTGCATCTGGAGGCTCCGTGGCAGCAATGCTGCGGCATGATAGGCTTGATGATGTTTCTGCTACTGGGTTACATTGCTGACCAGGAGGGCAGGATTGGGTACACAAGGTGGATAACACCTGTATGCAGGTGCAATGTTTATGCTGTCATTGGACAGGTGTGTGGGATTTGCAGGATTACAGCAAACACCAATCTGACTTGGAGGTTGACCTGGCAGCATATCACTGTGCTGTATGACCAGACTCTGTCTGCACTTGTTATCTTTTGATGATGTGGCCTTTTCAGAGGATACACAGGTGTGTCTGCACATTAGCCAGGTGCAGGTATGCTACAGCCAATTGACAGCAGAACTCTCAATACTGGTCGTACTGCGTTCACAATACAGATGTGTTGTGCAGCGTGATTGCAAGAGCCCTGCAGGTGGCTGGTGGCCATCAGGATGTCAGCTGCAGCAATGCAGCTGCAAAACCACTCTAGCTCTGTGGGGCTCATTCTTTGGCTGCCAGGGCAGCTGTGTTTCATCACCATTGTGGTCCATTTGCCATGGCGTCAAGGGGACTGGCGTACTTGCAGAAGGTACCCAGCATGTGTCTCATTCAATCGCTGTACTTTGCTATCTGCTTCTGACGCCATTGCGTGGACTAGCCTAGATTTGCAGTTTGGCAGGCAGTCCTGCTTGTTATCTTGTTTGGTAGGTTGCTGTGCAGATAGGGCAACATGCAATGTTCTGATGACCCTTTTACTTGATGCAGCCATTTGCAGTCTGTCTGACAGCATGGCGTCGCACAGCTGACATCAGCATGCATAAATCCTTTACGAATCTGGGTGTCTGCTAGGAACAGGTCGTGGTGCATCTGCTGGGTTATGATCATGCACGTTTATTCAAGCTGCTGCAGCAGTGGAGCTCTGTATCAGGTGAAGTGCAGCATCAGAAGCAACTGGTGGCAATCTCTGCTCTGGCAGCATTGAGGCTGCTTTGCTCAGGTTGTGTGTTTTGAGATCAGTAGGTGACCATTCATCCGCTCAGGCTTGTGTGTGGGGCAAGGCTTGTTGCAGTTGCATGGAAGACACTGCAGTCAGACGCTGTCGAAGAAGAATCCATGCAGCATCATGTGTATACTGGTCAAAGCTTGAGCTTGATTTCATTGTGGTGCTGATGAGGGGGCAGCCGACAACTTGGTATGGCAGCTTTATGTGCTCTCCTGACTGACATGAGGTTTACGTAAATAATGGGCGTTGAAATGGTTTGAGGAGGATTGCAGTATCGTCATTGTGTAGGTGTGGTGGACGCCTTGCAGCAGGTGACATGGGGAGGGGTTCTACTTGCCAGTGGCATTCTGCATACCTGATGTGTGTGCCTTGTTTGCTGCCTGTTGCTTGCTGTTGTCGTTTTGCAAGATCTCAGCAGTAGTCGGTGGGCATCAACTGCAAGTTGCTGCAGCATCTGCGCACTGCTGCTGTATCTGCAGCATGGCACAAGTGAAGCCATGCTGGCAACTTAGGTAAGCTGGGGTTATTGGTGTCACTGCATGGCTTGTCAGGTGCTGCAGTACCTGTCGTGGCCCCTCAGAGGCTCCTAGCAGACGTGTTTCAGCTGTGTGACCTTAAAAACCTTCACTCATAAAGCTCGTGTGTCAGAACAGCGTCACATATGCGTGAACTGTATGTGTCTATGAAGTGCTAATTCAAGATGATGCTTCTGGGCGTTGGCATGTTCATAATGGGCTGTTGATATTCTGCTTGCAACAGAGCTGTTAAGGACGCCGGTGATAATTGCATGTATGATGTTGATCTGCGTACGCCTGTGTTGCTGCAGCTGTTGTTCTGGTGAGCATGAAAAAGACCGATGAGCATAAGAAAGAAGTGAAGGGAAAGATGCAGCTGTGTCTTCTCACATTGGTCATCTGGCTATTTGGTTGCTTGATACTGCTATGTCATCAACTCTTCGTGCCTGCTCATGATAGATTCCTTGGTTTTGTTTGTGCGCCAACAGGCGTTCAGCAGGGATCTTGATATGCACCTGTCTAGAGTCATCAGCTGTAAGAGGTCCTGCTGTTTGCTGGAGCATGCCTGTTGTGTCGACATGTTGCTGTATCCCGTTGCTGTGTACTTACTATGTGAGACATGAAACACTGTCCAGTCTGTGGTGAGATGTATTGGCTGGTTGACACCTCATCCAGCTGCTGCTTTTTGACAGTGGGCGCCCTGTTGCTTGGTTGGCCGTTCCTGCCTGTGGATTCTTACTCCTTTGCTTTCCATTGTATCAGTGAACTGTATCAAACAGGATATGTTCTGCACACAGCACGGCAGGTCTCATTAGGTTCCCGGTATGCCTCAGATATCAAGCAGTCACCTTCAAATCTTGCACACTGTGCACCTGTCAGGTGCAAGCATACCGGTAAGCCTTTCCATCAATAAGCACCATTCGGGGTATAATTGGTGGTTATTGGGGTATGATCGATGGGTCGCAACACATTACACATTGCACCGTTCCTGCAGTTGCCAACTGACAGTGTCAGCAGCTGGTTAAGTCCGATCCCAGTGCATCAGGCCCATGCTTCATGGCAGAAACAATCCAGGTGTCACCAGTTGCCCTGGGTCAATAGCTGAACATGTAGTGTTGCCTATTTGAGTGGGTTAGAAGGTGGTTTTTTAGGAATCTGGAACCAGCAGATGTGTTCAAACGGATACAGCTGCCTGACAACAGTTGTGCAGTGTGCTTCATCAGTTGGCAGAATGGTAGCAGGCATCAACTTTGTCATGTCTTACCGCCCAGTGCATTCCTGTGACCTTTGCCTGCTGCCATGCAGTCGTATTATCATGCGCTTGTTCTGTCATGTCACTTTAGCATACTCTCTAATCTGGGTTGTTGATGCTGCTTTACTGTCAGGCTGCAGTGCATTCTGCCTGTTGCAGTCCAGGAACTGCACCAGACTGATCAACAAAGATGAGCACAATGCATCTCAGCCTGAACAGGACAGTCATGGATTACAATCATTACACTGAAGCAGCCAAGCAGGTTATCATATCTGTAGCTGGCACTTGAGTCACAGTGCCTGAGGGGTGTTTTGATCTGGTGGCTGTGCTGAGTGCTGCCTATGGTTGTTGCAATTGCATTTTTGTGGTGCTGCAGGCTGGGATACCTGGCAATTGCAGTTTGGCGTTGCCAGCTGAGCCAGCAGCGGCAACACAGCATGTGGTTGGCACTTCCATGATCACAGGCTATGTCGCTGCGATGTATGTAACAGAAAAGGAGTCATGCATGTCTTATAACATGTATACGTTGCCATTGTAGTATTTCTCGCAAGCCACAATGTAGATCTACATTGTTACATGGATGATGCGGACCAATAATTATGGTACCTGTTGACTGACTCCTGCACGTTTTGACTCTGACTAACTATCTGCAGTTTGTCTGCTGTGTGTTGCATGCTGCTTGTGGGTGATGGTTGATGACTGCAGCAGAACCGTTGTACGCCTTCATGTCATTAGTGTGGTACTGATCGCTGACTTCTGCAGCCTGGCGCCAGGCCCGTTTGAGGCTGCCTGGATTTCAAGGTGGTGCCACTCTTGCACTTGTTGTCAGTGACACACTGACCACAGGAACATGATCATCTTGATGTTGTCTGCATGTGCCAACTAGTTTTCTAGCTGAGCCATTGTCATGACCCGGCCATGGCATGAGGCTTGCTGATCTCTTCAAGAGGTTTGAAGTTCAAACAGTTTCCACTGCCACTCTTTCATGGGCCATACCAAATTACCTGTGCATGTGTGATATGCCATACAATTCATGTACCGTACTCAGTGTGCACCAGGCAGCCTAACGGAGACTCATCAGCGCTAGTACCTCAGGCTATTGGTGGCACAATTTGTAAGAAGTGGATGGCTATCTTGTGGCAAGTACCCTTAAACGAGTTGTTGAAAGCAACAAGCTCCAGAGCAATTACTGCCTGCAAATGTGTCTGTTGGTTTTTGTCTACGAGAGTGATTCTCTGTCATCAGACCATCCGTACCACGAGTATGCATAGGCTATGCATATTACTGACCATACAAAAGGCAAGGTATACAATCCCCATGACCCACCCCAACCTTGCATCTGAGGCTGCGTTCAATCTGCTGATCTTGTCGCCAACCTGATGCAGGTTTATCAGCAAGAACGTATCGCTGTAGTACTGTGCAACAGGTTCACGCCCGTATGCATGCTAGGTGGGTTGGAATCTGCAGGGCCTGCACTACCAGTGCAGCAGTAATGATCATGGTTTTGTACCTTGCACTGACCCTGTGAAACAGTCGATTTGTTGCTGCTTGTGTTGCGTAATTGTGCTTCGCAGCCTCCTGGAACCAGCTGGTGACCGGGGGTGGTGTCCGCGTCAAAGACAAAACAGATGGCTTGCTGGATGTGACAGTGAATGCAACGCCTGAATTGCACTGCAACGCTGGCCGCAGCATGTGCAATGGGTTGCCTGGGACCTTGCCCATTGTTGATCAAAGAAAGCTTCAAGGACTTGAGGTCACTTACACCACATATCTAGACCATCAAGCACCATGGATCAACAGGCTACTCTTCGTGCTGGCAGCTAGAACCCTCTGCAGACTATTGACCTTCCTCAGACAGGCTTTGTGGGGGCTCGTACTCGCACCACCAGCTTCTCCTGCCCTTCTCTGCGAGTGAGTCTCTCTTCTGTCTGGATCCTCTCAGCCACACCCATGAGCTCATTGAACTCTGTAAAGGTGGCCATGCTGTCAAGCATGTCACGCGAGGTGCCTGCTGTAGCAAGGGTGGCATATGTGTTCTTCAGGGCCCTGCACAGGTTGTGAACAGCAGCAAACAGCATACGTTGGAGTCCTGCAACGCTTCACAAGGTCTAGTAGCACATCTAGGGTGCTTTCTGGACAGGAGACAGAGTGCACGTGTCTGATGGACCATGGTTAGCACGTCTGCTTCCTGCAACGACGTTGGCTTGTGGTATGTGCAGCACTCAAGCAGCTGTCAACACTACCTATATTGTGGTTGCAGGGGAGAAACGGAGCGTGCCGTTGATACGACCCCTATCTTTGCTGTGCACAAGATTAGGCAGACACAAAAGCAGCAGCACCAAGCAATCACAAGCAGATGTACATACCTCAGAGCAGCATAAGGTGCTGAAAGAGGGTATGTGATGATGTGGAACCCAAGATCCTTGGCTTCTGCTGGGGTCAGCAGAGGAGTCATGCCACCTTCTAACATGCCAATGACTCTAAGGCCCTTCACTTTCTTGCCGATGACTGCCAGTTCCTGCTTGCTGATTGGAGCTTCTACATAAACAGCATCTGCACCAGCTTCTGCATACAAGTTGGCACGAGTAATGGCATCCTGCAAGGAAGTGGCGGTGCAGCAGACACAGGGTTAATGACAGCGTAGCGGCATCGGCCAGACACAACGCCCAAATTAGAACTGCTATGCCAGCTTGTCACACCAGTCTGTGACAATTTAGGGAAAACTCCATCTACTGCCAGTCACCTGTGGACAACACTGCTCTGACGTGATAGCAGGAGCAAAACGCTTTTGATGTGCGGTACAAAGTACCAGTGTCACATTTACAAAAGATACTCATTGGTAACACACTTCTCAGGCGACAGGACAGCATGCATATGAGCCTTCTTGAGTGGTTCCAGGACCCAGTGGCTCTGTGCTGCAATTGGCTGATGTGGCATAACGCCAAGTCTCCCACCATGAATTCCCCCTGGCAGGCCACAGGGATTTATGCAATTCTTGAAAGGTTCAAAGAAATATGTACAATATATTTGATTGCTGCCGCAGCGGCTGTAGATTGTGTGTGGAAGCCGTACCTCTAAGCCATACTTTGCATTGATCCCTCTAGCATCAGTACGTGCCACCAGGAAGAAGTCAGCGTCCCCAATAGCCTCACGCGCTGCTGAGACCTGCAGGAGAAAAGAGCAGTGACAAAGCCACATTAACAAGATTGATATGCCGTCCAATGCCCGGCACTTGCCACAGCAGATCTCTGTTCAAGTGCCACAACAGAGCACAGAGCCAAAAGATGCAGGAAGTGTGTGCGTATGCCAAGTGCAAGCGGCTTCAAGTCCCTGAACCGAGATACTGCATAAGGTAACATTGATGCCATCTGAGATGCTATGGCACACATTCTCTGTTGGTTGATTGACACGGAGCGTACGTGGCTGCTTGTATGATCAGCATGCCCGCCTGTTGCGTTGCAAAATCTGCCATTGTTTGCTGTAACTGCTCATAACTGGTCCAGGATTCAAGTCAGTCTACTATAATGTTTATCATATACAACAGCCAGATCACCAGCAGCATCAGCAACACTGTGTTTACATACATGTAGAGCCCACTGTCATGGTACTAGCACACAGCACTGCCATTCAATGTTGTTGTGATGAAACTCTCTGATGGTCTTACCTTTCCTGCAAACTCCTCCATACTGACGACCTCTTTATTCTTCATATGTCCAACACGCTTTGGCCACCTCTGGTCCTCCAAGAAGCAGCCCTTTGCGCCAACATTGATAAGCTGCTTCACTGTGCGCTGAACATTCAACACATTGCCACCACCTGTGGGAAGGCAGGAGATGCATAAGCCTCGAGTGCAAAGGGCAAATTGATTGGGGGGTCACAGCAGAACAGTGAAGCTGACAATGAATTATTTGGACTGACACTCTAGATCCTGCACGTTTTTGTTGATCTGTGTTTGGCAGGGCAGTGCATTACGTTCACGGCCCAAGGTATGAAAATGTCAAGCCTGGACGGCGCCCATAGCTGATGCACCTTAGGCAGGTTGAGTGCTGCTTTCTCTTTCAGAGGTTCACTTAGCAAGCAGAGCCGTTAAGCAGCCAACTTTTTGCCCTGTTGTGGTATTGTGTGCCTGGCACTGTCAGTCAGGTGCTGCACAATTTGTGCAGCTCTTGACACAAGCAGGCAACAGGGTGTGCTGGTCTTGCACCTGCTATTGGAAGGTCAACAAGTCCCTTTGAAAGTACCTGGCTACTACTATACACAGCACCAGTACAACACGCCACAGCTCCTGGGCTACTGATATCAGTACAGTAGCACTCTTATCACCCACCGGTGTCTGCGTCAACAAGTACGGGTACATTCGGGATTGAATACACAATCTGTCCTGCCTTGCGAGCCATTTCAGGAGGTGTGAGGAGGCCAAGGTCTGGTTCACCAAGGAGAGTTGCTGAGACCTGAGAAGTACACAAGACAGTGCAGCAGATCACTGCAGATTAAGCAAACTCAGCTGTTGGGCAATTAGGGTGGCTTGAGGGCAGTAGAGGGGCTGTGATGTCAACTTTACATCTGTTGAAGTAGTGTCGACTGACAATCGGCGGTAACCTGGGGTACAGGACGATATAAAGCAGCTGATAATATTTGCTCAGAGGGAAGCTGTTTATATGCTACTTGAGGACTCGCACACTTCAGCTGCTGCATAGCAGCTCATACTTTGCCAGGAACACTTACAGCGTAGCCACTGACAAAGGCTGCTTTATGTCCTGCATCGGCAAGTACTTTGCCTGAAAGTGCATCGTAGCAGCCTGCAAGCAGTGAAGGACAGTTGCCGATGTCCCGTCAGAGGTCCCGGACTGCTATCCTTGCTGCTGTATGCAGAAAGCCAACAGACGATTCGAGGATCACCCACCAGGAATTAGCAGAATACCATTCTCTTCAATAAGCCTGTGGATAGTTGTATTGCCTGCGACGGTCTGCCCGTTGCCAGCTGCCGCACGAGGGACAACACGGAGATGCAACCGCCTACAGGTGAATGGTGTAACGCTCGCGGGGCCGTGCTGCCCACGCAAACGCATTGTCTGCATAATAAGCTTATGCTCTCGTCCAGCAAGCTATTGATGAGCCCTCCACGTATAGGTGCCTATCCGACGTGGGCGGATCGCGCACAACTAGTAACACTACAGAAGGAAAAGTTCAATAAGCCTGAAAACCTGAGACCCAACCTTTTAGCCTCATGTACATGCGCACTTTGGCTGCAGCGAAAGCCAGATGTCGCTCAAAATCACGCAAGTGACATTGATAGCTGAACCCCAGTCCCTGGCAGTTGATTGTGCTGGCTGACAATGAGGCCAACAATGCTGCATCGCTGAATAAACCCATATCTGCTGAGCCCATGAGCTATAGTGCGTGGCACGTGATATGACCTACTTATTGCTGTGCGGTGCCTTCAATCGGGGCCATTGTATCATTTGACAAGGAGAGTAAATTTTTGCATATCTGTATGACGACAGCCAAGGTGCGGGCACCCTCATGCCATCTCCATGTGGCACTAGTGATCACCTCAGGAACAGCACTGACACTACCCCTCTCCGGGTTTGCAACAGGTACAAATCAGTGTTGGGCTTTTAGAGAAACTAGCTGGCATACAAAAAGCGCCACAGCAAAAGCAGCAGCAGAGGCAACATGGCCCTCCAGGGTAAGTGGCAGCAAAGGCAGTCAATGTGTGCCTTATTGTGACAGCTATGGTGATACACCAGCCACAACCGCCACAGTGCTTAGCACACTCGCTGACAGCGCTTCGGAGTGCACGTGTGACTGAGTCCGGTGTACATTCACCCCCCATGATAACACCATCACCTTGCATGACAGCAGTGCGCTGCAGTACCAAAGCCACAGCAGCCTGCAGTGGGCTTCACTCTAGAATATTCTCAAGTGCAGGTTGCCGCTGGGCTTTGGGATTCCTCTTGTGCCCCACATGCCACATCAGCACGCAGGAGAAGGCCCCCTGGGAACAGATGCAGCATTGCAGCGGCAGATAAAGCACAGCCAGCGAGTTGGCACACTGCTGCTGAAAGCAGAACAAGATGAGGTTGCAGCGATCCAACAGCGAGCAGACGAGCTCGTGCAGCAATATAGGTACGAGTGAGAGCATAAGATACGTGCCAGCATGTGCGCAGGCATCAACGTATGTGTAATGCATTGCAAATTCAGATCAGTAGCCTGGCCAGCCTACGCTCTGAGCCCCTGTATCATGCCCCACGCACTGCCAGTGCAGTCTGAGGCCCCCTACGCCCTTTGCCAAAACCTTAGGGCGCCTGTGACAGATGCTAGTGTTCATAATACTGCTGCAGTTCCATCAGCTGTTACAGCATCTACAATTCAAACAAACCTGGCGCAGATCCCTTTCTTAATCCATGTTACAGGTTATGTGACACTACCGTCTGTGTGCACAGGGAGCTTACATAACTACAGACATTCCAAATGTGTGTTGATGCTGCGCGTATTTTATGCTGCTGCAGTCCACCGGCACGGCCACTGTCATGTAAAGCAGAGCAGAAAGCAGTGCTCGAGTGCTATAACAATGCCGGGGTGAGCACCGTCTCAGTCAATCGCCAGCAAAGGATTTTCTCCTGCTGAAAAGTAGCTTTGGCGATCAGCGCTGCACTGCCAAGAAAGATACTCAGCATAAATATTTGTGTTGTATGCTGCCAAAGGTCATCTCCATTGCCAAGTTGCATGTCTATCACTTTATGAGAGAAATGCAATAGACCAAGTGCGTGACAGATGATAATCCATTGGCAGTCAGAATGCCAGCGACCCCGTTCGCACATTGGAGGATGATTTTGTTTGTGGTAACGAGAATGCCTGCTGCGTCTCTCATGTCTGCAGGATGTTTTGCAATGTTCACAGCTTGTAGATCTGTATGCAGCATGTGCACAAGCAGCAGCTGGGCAGCTGATGGGCTGAACTCAGCATTATCAGGGGGAAGATGTGCAGTACAGCAGATTGACAGTACCAGAAGGGCTGGAATTGACATCCATGCCCATGGCAGCAGTGATGCCATAGCTGAACTTGGAGAGAGAGTCAGGTGCAGCTGAACAGCAATAGCAGGTGGTTCACCCACCCAATCACAATACGCTGCAGCACTTCAATCGCAGGACATGGGGGTGCAGTGTAAGCGAGCGCCATGTGATGGCACAGCTGTGGACACCCTGTCCCACAGTGAGTGCAACAGCTGTCACACAGTTTCTATCTCATTTGCCAATACCATACCACAGCAGACAGCTGCATTGTTTACCATGCATCGCTTTTTGTGCAGCCTGTCATGTGTACATACATAGGGCTGATTCATGTCATAACATCATGCATGTTTCAGAGTGTGGGCGACCCAACACACAGTTTTGAATACCTGCTGACATACCCAGGCTGTGCCTGGCAGTCTGAGCCTTGTGAGTATTTAGTACTTGCTCTAGATGGCACCAGATGTGACGAACATACTTCAAAATTGTTGCGAGTCGAGTCCAAGACTTAGAGAGCCTGTTCGAGGCAAATACTGATGCGCTGCCAGCATGCATAGAGTTGCAACCGTTGCAGCCATGTTGGCTCTATAATATACTGGTATGCTCATGGCATCACGCTTACCACCCGATGGTAATCTACGGCCTGGTACTGGAGTCATCATGAAGAAGAAAAAAGAAAACTTGGCAATGGCATTAGCCAGTGGCTTGTTGTCAACAAGCTGCCACCATATAGTTTCTATGGCAAAGCCGTCAAACAGCAGGCTGCTGGCCTGGTCAGTGATGCCAGCGCCGGCCGGCTACACAACTCAGCTGTCCGGCACAATACGTTATTGAACTGATTGTCCATTGAGTTGTACTGTTGTCCACTTGAAGAGAGACATGAAGTCCACAATTCATACAAGTTCTACAGCGCCTACCAACCACTAAGTTAGTGATAGTGTAGTTGAAGTTCTGCTTCCTGTCCACCTGGGTCACCCCTGGCAGTGCTCAGCCTGAATAGGACGGTCCTACCACCGTGGTGGTGTGGTGACCAGACGGTCACCCCTGACTGCTACTGCTACTGCTGCATGGCTTCCGACCCTGCCCTGTCTTTCTAGACTGCTATCTGACTGGGTGTGTCGCATACCACATGTTTTCCGGTACTGCCTTTGTCCTGAGGAGTGGTTTCTGAGTTGGGTGTCCTTGACTGCATCACCTGTCACGCCCCATTCCTGTCATGACATCATTGTCATGATGTGGTGGTCTTCTCATATTGGTTTGCTGCCAGTGCCCTATCCATGACTTTGTGCTGTCAGTGCCCTATGCATAATCGTGTGCTGTTTCAGGTTCATCATCGTCAGGTGGAGGCTCCCAGGTAGCAATTATCTTTTTACCCTGGCAGGTAACAGACAACAGCAGGACACATACCGTTATTGGTCATGCTTATAACGAGCTACACCTCCTTACACACACAAAAACGTATTTGGAGTAACACTTGAAACAAATGCAGTGTTGGATGGAACTGGAAGCGCACAGCGGACTTCTACCTACCCTAGTACAGCTGTCAGATCTTACCTGAGCTTTTGCTGCTGCTGTCTCCCCCAGCAGCTCTTGAAACTGCTGGACGTCCACGGCGGCCTCAATGTAGATGAACCGGGGGTTGACACGACGGGCGGCCTGCAGGCACAGAGGAGAAGTTGAATGAGGATTCACTTGCATGACTTTGCAGGAAGGTGTTAAAGATTGAGCAGGCAGGGATGCTACAAATGACCAGCGCAGAATGATGTAGAGGAAATGGCAGGCCTGCCGCATACCAAGGTTAGTAGACGGCAGGGCACACAACAGCTCAGGCAGCAGCAGGGCCACTGGTGGTGGTAAAACACTGCTGAGGCTTCTGTGTTTTGTGCCAGATTCTTGCACATGGCACTGGATTGCTGACCGCAGTCTACAGGTCAGTAATGACAGGCTGACTGAGAGTGCAGCTGGGCATGCACTGCGGTTGTTAGGTTCAGGAAGGCAGTGAACTGTAGCAAATATTGTTGCAGCGGCAGTACAATCGCTCCTGCAACCTGCCAAGCTTGTCTTGTCTGTTGACATAAAGGCTTACCTCTAAATCTGTACCCTGCGCTGCTAGCAACTGGTCCAGTAGGAGTTTGTACTTCAAAGAAGATTCTTGGGGAGAGCTACAAACAGTGCAACATACGTTCTTTTGCATCACGCTGATGTTGTCATACTCTTGAAGTGATTATTGCTGTGAAAACGTTGGAGGACGACAGGCAGACGATAGCGGTTGATGTGTGTCAATGACAGCAACCTTCAGCGCTACGGTGAGGATCACTGAGCGGCATGCTGCTGGCGGTTTGGGGCCGTGAGCAGTACAAGCAGCAAGTCACCTGCCCTGTGCCACCTCCCGCCGCAGCAGTTCATCCAATTTGGCTATACAGTCCTTTGAAAGCACCTATAATTAGTAGAAAGACTCATAAGTAGTTGTAGGACATCGGCCAGCAGTGATGCCGCACAGTATCAGTGCAGTACAAAAGCAGTTGCAGTTGCTTACAGACTTCGTGTCAAAGCTGTCAAAGAGGTCTTTGCCCATGGATGCAAGGTGGTGCAGAAATGCAACACTTAAGCACGTTGCACGTTGGGCAGTCAGCTGAACTGTTCACGGTGGCACCGCTGAGACCTTCACAAAACTGAAAAACGGTCAAACAGCTTGGTCTCAGCACGGCGAGGCAAAGTGAGTTCTATCATATGAGGTTATGCCATGATGCTGCGCAAAGTGACTTCTGGCCCTTGAAAGTTGCCGTGCTGGGCTTCTGAGACCTACAACCACACGGCAACTTGAAAGATCTTCTGTGATTCACGCCCGTCCGACACGTTGCAAAGGTGTCCAACTTTGTCAGACGCGAGTTGATAGAGCGTGAACTCTGCACCGGTGTAGACTCTTTGATTGCAGACGAGGTCATCGTCCTCCTGCCAGGTCGGGTAGCAATATAATTATAGATGAAGAAGGCATGATGTACATGGGATGATTGCAGCCTGATTGCATGTCGTTCGTCAGCAGCACAGAGCGGGCTGCCCACTACTGTCTTGAGGCTCAAACGGCACCGCACAGGATTGCCCTCATTGCAACACAAAACAGTACTATAAAGCCGTTGCATATCACTCAGCCTCGTGTAGGGCCCAGATGTGGTCAGCACCGCACCAGCCACACGCGGGTGCCATCGTTCGTAACCCAAGCAGCCTATAGCAGCGCCTGCAACGGACCAAGTCAACTAGATCTATATCATACAGCAGCATATAGCATACCGGCAGGCCAGGTGCGTCATTGACCCATTCTTGATCACCAGCACCTCTCATGCTGACTTCACCACACAAGCAGCTAGTTGAATCTTGTACATCCCTGTATTTCAGGTGTATGATCAGTCAGTTGACAACAATGCAGTCGAAAGCGGTCAGCAGCAGCGCCCCAGCAGCCCCAGTGGAATGGTGGCCCTCATGGAAGCCTGGGGTCACCTATCTACTCGCTTGCAGCAACCCCAGTCATCACGTACAGCATCACCTAATTCATCAACAGACGATGCCACAGATGATGCCACAACGCAGCTCATACTCTCAGCGCTGAAACTGGCCGTCCGCAGCCTCTCCCGTGTGACAAGCAGCCCTAGTACCAGCAGCCATAACAGCAGCAGCAGCAACAGCGGCAGCAAACCAGCAGTGCAGCGGTCACTCGCGCTTGCTGCTGCCCTGGCAGAGCTGTATGCCAACGGGTTGCCTTTAGATGCAACATCCATTGCCGCAGGCATAGTAGCAGATGCCGTAGATGCAGCAGCGCTGCACATCCGAACCGTGCAAGCCAAACTTGGACAAGAGGTGGCAGGGCTGGTGCATGATGTGCTTGCAGTACGCCATGCCCCTGAAAGGGCTCAGTTATATGATGACACAAACAGCAGGTGCGTGTTCACGCAAAAGCCAGCCCTAATCCACAGCACCCAGGCCTCCAGGGCCAACCTGTGCATGGATTGCAGCTACCTTGTTGGTGTGCATCACGAGTATCAGCAGCTGCAAAGACTCACTGCTGCAGTGATGTCTGCTGGCACAACCCCTATACCCAGCTGTCCACACATGCCACTGTCAGTTTGCATGTATGCTGGGGAAGCAGCTGCTTGTCAGTTGAGGACCAGCCTATCCCAGCTGCCCATGCATGTGCACTATTGCTGTTGAAGCAGAGTATGCCAGCAGTTACTTGAAGAGCGCATGCACTGTGGAGCCATCCATCGTCTCTCATCCTGTAGAGCTTGCAAGCAATTTGCAATGGACAGTTTACCTGCCACGCAGTGTACTTTCATCAGTCAACCGTCAGTACTTTCATTGATGACAATGACGGCCTGTCTCTGGTCTACACATTTCTGATCTACTTCATCTCCCACCCAGCCTTGGCTCACACATCTATATCCTTTTTTTGCTGCAGTGCGCTGCGTGGTTGGCTCCTAACAGCATATGACGTCCGCGCCTGCGCCATCGAAGTTGTTTGGCGCTGGTTGGGCCTGGCCCAGCCGCCTGGGCAGCAGTACCAGCAGCAGCTGATGGCAATGGAAGCGTTGACCATCTACTGTCCTCTGGGCCACGCTCTGGGACTAGGAGTGTGTGCAACAGCATTGGAGGATGGGGCTTTTAAGGTACGGCAGGATAAGGAACTAGCAACTAGATAGGCAACTTGAATGTGCAATAAAATTGGATACGCAGTATAGGCTGCAGCTGTAGCAATGGATGGGATAAAATTTCAAGCTGTTGTTGGTCATGCAGTGGATAGAGATGTAATGATGATCATCTCATGCAATCGTTCTCGTAGGCCAAAGCAGGTACTGGTCAGTGCTTGTCATCGCATGATCAAATCAGTAGTGTTGCAGCACATGTCAGGCATGTTACTGGCATTGTTACTTTTTCTATAAAACTAGCTGTGGCAAAAGAATGTCTCTTTACTCCTCTGCTTGGAGTATTCTCTGTTGGCTGTGGATTCCTGCCTGATGTTTCAGGTCTGTCTCACACCCACATGAATATGCAGCTCACTGGGCTGTCATACGCCTCTGTTGTGTTTCAAACACCCTTGTTGCGTAACACTTATTTCTGTTCTCACCCGAACACACTTTCCTTTGTTGCTTTTCAAACACCTATGTGTTCTGTTCCACACTTCTGCGGTTGCTCAGACACAAACTTTGATCGCACACACTTCAATCACATACACTTTTTGAACACACCCACTCTGACCCTGTAGGTCCTCTTTCCCAGCTCATACGCCAGCACTGCTCGCCAAGTCCTCCCATTTTCATCAGCAGCAGCAGACCTCCTGGCCCGTTGCACAGCCACCCTGCAAGCAGCAGCAGCAGCAGACAGCAAGTTCAGCCAGCTGGCGAGTGGCGTGCAGCTGCTGAGCCGCACCAAGAGCTTGTACAGCATCATGAGGAAGCTGCTGCGGCTGCAGGACCCAGCAGCGGGCAGCAGGCGGCTGGGAGACATGTTTGATCTGCTGGGCATGAGGGCAGTGGTGTTGCCGAGGGGGGATTTGCCAGGGGCTGCAGCGGAGGCAGCAGCAGTAGAGGCATGTTACAGGCTGCAGGTGGGATGGGGTTCTCTGGAGGAGAGGATTTTTGTTGATTTGTTACTGACCTAGAAGTAAATATATCATATAATATCTTACATATTCACAAACAATATACAGAGATTCTCACTCCTGGCAGCAAGAGAGATTTCTGAGCCCCATGCAACCTTGTTATGAGCTGGCAGTTGAGCTGACATGTGAGGGGGCTGTCACCTGGTATCTGCTTATATGTGTTTGTCCTTGTTCTTTGGACTTTGGTACAGAATATGTAAGATATTATATGAAACATTCACTCCAAGGTCAGTACCAAATCAACAGGAAATCTCTCCTACAGAGAAAAAAGACACAGAAGCGTGAGAAATCTTCTATTTTCTGTTAGCTATCATGCCTCACTGCTGAACACAATTAGGGGATTAGGTTGAGCTCAGCCAAGCAGCCAGTAAGCTAAAGCAGTGTGTCAACAGGAAATCCAGGAAGCAGCAGTCTTGTTGAATGTTGTAGCTGTTTCTGTTTCAGGCATTGCTTTGTGAAGGCATTGCTCTGTGAAGGCAATGCCTTGTGAATCGCTCACAGTTAGTGCATGCGCTGTGAGCTGCTCATCTTCAGCCAGTGGTTTGTGCGCTGCTCATACACAGGCAAAGCTCAGTAGGTTGCTCCTATCTAGGAGCATACAATCAGTCTGCTGTGGATATACTCATAATCATTTAATGCTCAGATTGGACACAACATATCTGTGTGTAGTTGCTGACGTTGTCTACTGCTGTTTGTTTGAATCGGGTTGCAGGAGCTTGCCCACCAGGTATGGTCACCTGTACCAGGCCGCAGCAAGGATTACATCATAAAACCCAAACCAAACGGATACCAGAGCCTGCACTCGACCCTGCAGCTGCAGCAGATGCAGGACAACAACAGCAGCAGCAGCAGCAGCAGCTCGGCGGTTGTGCTGTCGTACCTGGAGCTGCAGATCAGGACGGCAGCCATGCATGCAGCAGCAGAGGGTGGTGATGCAGCACATGCCGGGTATAAGGGACGCCTGGAGCGAAGACAGGTGATCTGTCCTCGACTACGTGATGTTGATCATCTGTCTATCTTTGTTTATACAACCCTATTTCAACTAAAGTTTTGTTTTATCTGGTGTACTATGTATTCTCTCTGGATTCGTTGAGATCTAAACCAGATTATGCACATGAGGTATGAGGTAGGTTTTTGACTGGCTGTGTTGTTGCATGGCCGTCATGCAGCTGTATCTGCTGGGGGCATCAATCAGCACTGAAATCTCCCTGATCATCATCATCATCATCATCATCATCATCATCATCATCATCATCATCGCACACTCAGCAATGCTTGTGTAAACTGGTCAAATCATGAGATGTTGGCAATTGTGCTGCTGTCTGGTGTTTGATCAGGTACGCCACTTGCAGCAGTGGACCACACAGCTGCAGCGCCGACTGGCAGCCCCACAGCAGCTGCTGCTGCTCACTTTACCTCAGGCAGACAGCAGCAGCAGCAGCAGCAATACGGTATCAGATGCTGGTTTGTTGCAGCCCACTTACAGCATGTCCATCACAAGCAGCAGCGATAGTGATGCAGAGAGCAGCAGTGATAGTGCGGTCAGCAGCAGCGGCGGCAGCAGCAATGTTGTTGGGGTAAGGCACCAACAGCAGCAGCAGCAGCAGCGGCTGTTGATAGAGCACCAACCTAGTGCAGCAGCAGCTGCTGCCGCTAGCTTGTTTCATCATTTGGACTTGGATGGCGATGGGATGTTGAGTTTATATGAGCTTACAGAGTTGCTGTCAGAACTTGGTGAGTTGAATAACGTCAATAACATGCAGAATAACATGTCATCTGTCATGTCAGCTTCTGCCAGAAGCCAGCGGCACAGTGATCAACTTTCTCAGCAGGCATCCGTTGGCAGTCTGCAGATGACCCTTGCTCCTGCAACTGCAACAGCAGCAGCTGCTGCTGTGGCAGCTGGCAGCAGCAGTGCAGCAGCATATGCACAGCAGGTATTTGAACTGTTGGATGTGAATGGTGATGGACTGATCAGCATGGCTGAGTTCCTTGAGTTCTATATAGCCAACACGCACAACCAGCAGCAGCAGCAGCAGCAGCAGCCGTCACAGCAGCAGCAGCAGCAGGAAGCAGCTGCTGCAGCGGCAGCAGTAGGCCCCTCTGTAGGGCCTAGGGGCAGCGTGTGTGCAGTGCAGCCTTTCAGAAACAGCAGAAACAGTAGCAGAAGATGGCAGCAACTGTGGGGTGTTGTCATTCACAACAGCTGGCAACCGGGCAGCAGCAGCAGCAGCAGGCTTCAAATGCGGTGTTGGGCTTATCCCCCCACCAATGCAGCAGCAGAAGCAGCAGCCTCCAGCAGTGAAAGCAGCACTGATTTTGACACTAGCAGCAGCAGCACTGCTCACAGCAGCAGCACTGCTGCTGCTGTGAGCAGCACAAATGGCCACAACGGTACATATCTCAATGGCAGCAGCAGTGATGTCAGCAGCCACAGTGCTGACGTAGCAGCTGGTGAGCAGCAGCAGCAGCAGCAGCGCGAGGATGATTACCAGCAGCAGCTGCAGCTGGAGTTGTCTTATGAGGAGGACGAGCAGCAGCACCAGCGCTTGCTGCGGCAGCAGCAGCGGCGGTTACCATCTCTGCTGGCTGATGCTGCTGCTTTGCGGTCCCCAAGGTATGCACTCATTCCTGTGCAACGAAGCAGGGATGATTTTTTTGATGCTGTGGGTCTGAGAGATGCATTAGGGCAGCAAATACAGCAGATACAGGTCCCGTGTCTGGGACCACTGCTCATCAGCAATGCCCCTCAAACGTTTCAGTCAACTGATGTTGTGATAGAGAACCAGACACAGTACTACGATCGATTAGCGCTGCTGCTGGAGCTGGTGAAGCCAACCGGCAGCAGTGAAGCTGTCCTGCAAGCTCGCAACCTCAGCAGGGTTGTCAGAGGGCGTCTGGTCAACTCAACGGTCAAAGTCAACGGCGGTCAAACATTGTTAGAACCCCACAGAGCAGCTGTAGAACTCATAGATGGGGATACGCTGGAGTTTTCAGAGCTGGGGGCTATGTTTGTTGTGAGGTTGCTGGATAAAGATGAAGAGTTTGCAGGACACCCAGCAACCTTGGCCCTGCAGAGGTACTGCGGGGTTTATGCCTCACAGAGATTAGGGCTTAGCGACTTACCCGTGCAGGAGGCTGTACAACAGTTACAGCAGCAGCAGCAGCAGCAGCAGCGAGATGTGCAGCAGGGCATGATCCTGTCGCAGCTATCAGCCATCCAGAAGCAGCAGCGGCAGCAGCAGCAGCAGTCAGAGCAAGGTAGCTCAAACAACAGTAGCAGCAGCAGTAGTCAACCTAGCACAGCAGTAGACAGCTATCCAAATCTAGAAACAGAGCTGAAGCAAATTAGCAGACTGGTCAGAACAGATGCCAGAGCTGCTGAGGTGGCGCTGTCAAAACTGGCAACTGCTCACCCTGCTGCTGCTGGGCCCTGGTTCGTGTGGGCTCAATTAGCAGCAAGCACTCGCAGGAGTAGCATGGCACGGGACCTTTTCAGAGCAGCAGCAGTGTGTCAGCAGCAGCAGCTGGATCAGCTGCAGCAGGGAGGGGCAGCAGCTAGTGTGCCAGCAGTTATCCAGCAGCAGCAGCAGCAGCAGCCAGGAGGCGATCAGTTGAAAGCTGGCGCATTACAAACAGCAGTTACTGGCAGCAGTAGCCTTGCAGGTCCCGCAGCAACTGGAGTTGCCGCAACTGCAGTAGCTGCTGCATCCAGCAGACGCAGCGGCATAAGACCAAAAAGTGAGCGCAGTCCAGAGTTTCGCTTGAGCAGTAGGCTGGTTCAGGTCCTGCGAGTTTGGGCAAAGCTGGAATGGGATCAGCGGCTGTTTGGTCCTGCTCGGCGGCTGTGGCGGCTGGCTGCCAACGAAGCGTTCAAATACCCATATGACATAGCTGCTGAGGGTGGTGGCGCTGTTCTGCATGCATGGGCCAGTGCCGAGTATGAGCGAGACAATGGGCAGAATGCCAGGGTCGTGATTGGGGAGGCCTTGAGGAAATGCCCCAAGGATGCAGCGGTAAGTGGGATTATTGCACAACAATCATATGTTTTGGTAATGATATTATAATACTTATAGATAATACAGAAAAACAACACTTGTTGTGGCTGTTGCTCTATGCATACTCTGTGCTGGGTGTACGTAAGATGTTTCAGACAGTAGGCAAATAAACAGTATGTGTTGGAGGTTGTACAGCTGTACTGGCATGCATATGATTGTCACTGTCTGTAATGCATCAGTGTGCAAGGCAAGCATCAGTCATTGCTGGGATGTTTCCAGCTTACCTATGCTGAGTGTCACAGTAGTTGGGGTTGATTCACCCCCCCTGGACATCTTACCCAGCCACATCATTGCAGCATTGGGGACTTTGTTGTGTAGCTGTAGGCCCAGGGAATGCCCTTGGGAGATTTTCAGGGGTTTTCCCAGGGCTACAGCTGCACTATTTCCACCCCATTGCAGCAGTGATTTCGCCACCGATCCAGGGGAGGTGCATTGACTCCACCTGCTGTAACATCAGCGGAGGGTTCAGCTGGCCAGACTGAGTACTACTCACCCTACTGGTACACATTCCTATTGTTCTGCAGCCCTTGCGTTCTTGGCACTGCCTGAAAGCAGCTCCACTTCACAAGTTGTGTTAATTGACGTTGCACTGCTCTCGTCGACATGGCTGCTGACGAACACACCGCTGCTTGTCTTCCTTCGGTTTCTTGCAGGTTGCTGTCCTAGCAGCCAGCATTGAGGCAGCAGCTGGAGAGTACAACGCAGCCCGCGCCCTGTTTCTGCGCGCTTATCAGCTGAACAAAGCAGACAAGAGGCTCTATCAGTACTGGCCCAAAATGGAGGGCGAAACTGGCAACATTGAGCGTGCCCGCCTGCTGTTCCAGTACGGCCTTTCTCTCTACCCAAACAACACGAAGATTCTCAACATTTATGCATGCTTTGAGGAAGAACAGGGCAACGTAGAGCTTGCACGTGAGCTGCACCGACGAGCATTGGGCATTGACAGTGCCAGCGTCACATCGATGCATAACCGTGTGTCTTGGGCTGGTCTGGAGTTGCGGCAAGGCAACGTTGAGGAGGCCCGGGAAATGCTGCGAGATGGGCTTGATGCCCACCCGGATTTCCCAGCAGCTATGCTTCTATTGGCCAAACTGGAGCTGCAGGAGGGCAACCTGGACCTAGCAGAAGCTTATGCTAGGAGAGTTCAGAAGGTTGGTACCATGTTTTTTTTTCTCATGTTGATCATTAGCTCAATCTGTTTTGTGATCAATCTTGTCTGTGATGAAATAGTAAAATTTGCAGCCCCACCTGTCTGCAAATGTGATGAGCTCCAAGAAGTGGGTGAGCAGGCTGCTGCGGACTAAAATCATCAAAAACAATCTTAATAAGGATAATACTATTTTGTAAGTGTCAGCCCGACTACTGTTTTCTTTTCCATTTTATGATGTTACTATCGTTGTTTTGCATCTTCATTTTATGCGTTTACAAAACCCTGCTGTGACGTCAAGCAGAGGTGACAGCATGCAACAAGAGGTTGCCAGATTGCTCTTCCCCCGGCAGCTCTGACGCGACATATGATGCAAATCTTTTCTGTCCAACAATGGCCCCTCTGTCTGCACGCCGTAATGCATTCACTTACTGACCGCCACACTGCTGCTGTGCTTTTCGTCGCCCCATGCAGTCCCACTCGTTCTCTGTTACTGCAATGAAGGAGCTCAGGGATATCTACTTGGCTCGGGGTGAAGATGGCTTGGCCAAGAACCTGGACCGGCATTTGCGCTGTCAGGAACAGGTGCAGTCGAAGAAGCTGGCTGGCAAGCTTCATGGCAATGAGGCTTGGATCAGCTTCTACAAACAGACTGCCTCTCAGCAGCAGCAAGAGCTCATTGTTGATGCCCGGGAACGCAAGAAGCAGCTGGGGTTGATCAGGAAGCCCAGAGGCAGGTCCAGACGCTATCATGACGGCAGCAGCAGCAGCAGCAGCAATGGCAGGGGTGACAACGGCACGGCTAGTGGCGACAGGCAGCAGCAGCAGAAGCCTGAGCAGCGGTTGGAACTCAGCAGACTGTTGGATGATTTTGACTTTAGCGCAGCATCTGCAGCAACAGTTGAGCAGATGGTTGGACAGAGAGCGGCTCGCTCTTGTGATTCATGAGATGAGCTGTGATGGCATGGCAACACACGCTTGCATCCCCGTTATGTTGATGAAGCAGGTTGATGACGTTCGTAGCTGTCACTTTATCTTGCATGCAACTGACCAAGTTGCCGTATTTTTGAACGTAGTATGTTTGGTAGTAGACATGTCCTGTACATGTTACTTGGTTGCTGATGTCTTAGTTGCTGATGTCGTTGTGGTAAGAAGGTACCTTCTTCCCAAGTTTCGTCCGTGGTGAGGTGTCTATCAGATTGAATCTTTATCAGGTGATACCTGCCGCGGACTGTCAACCCAAACATGCAGCTGTGAGTGCTGCTGCACTGTTGCAACACTGCTGCCAGCAGCTAGCACTATACAGCAGCTTGAAGCCAGAATCCCTTTATGTTGTCCTTCTCATCATCACTGTCAGGGATGATGTGAATGACGATGGCGTACTTCTTGCGTGCCGAGGTCAACTTGAAGGACTTGAAGTCCCCTACTTGAGGCCTATGAAGCAGCTCATCATTCACGGCGTGAATGGCTGCAACAGCCGATGCCAAAATAGCTGCGGCGCTTACGTGGACATCATGAGGTGTCCTCAGCAATCGTGTCTCCTCTGTTGGCAATGCCTGCCGAAACCAGCAAGCAAGGCAAGGCTCCAGTGTGGCACAGCAGCCTGGCTTCACAGCCATGGATCTGGTCAACAAGGATTCATCATACTGATATTGGCAGTTGGGCGTTGACCATACCTATGGGTGAAATGCTCCCATGCCAACGGGTGAGTTCAGTATGCTGCATTGGCAGCAGCAAGAGCGACAGCAGCAGCAGCGACAGCAGACAGTTGTGCAAATATACCACCAGGCAGCTGCATGCGTTGGTGATCTCCTGCACTAAGTACTGCTTAAAGGTTCGCAGTTCTTCTGCAGCAAATGACGCTGCTGTTTGTGCTGCATCAGCAGTTGCTGGCAAAGCTCTTGTGGCTGCTTTGGCCCTGCAGCCGACATTGCCGTCAAACACTGAGACTGCAGATGCAGGTGCAGTGAGCCAGGGAGGCAGCAGCAATGGCAGCAGCCGCTGCTGCAGCACCACTGATGAACACAGGCTACGTTGTAGCTCGCTGCTTGACAACAGCAGGTGAGCCGCTAAAAAAGCTTTGGGCAGAGAATGCAACATCATCGTTGCTATCATCACCAGTGCTGGCAGCAGTAGCGCCAGTCTCAGAAGCATCACCATATGTGATGACAGCAGAGAAAGTAGCAGCAGCAGCAGCAGCAGCAGCAGCGTTAGCCCCAGCAGCAAGGACAGAATCTCTAGAAGTTGGAATCAGCAAAATCCATTGTAGGGGCAGCCCTGCTAGCCATGCAAGCAATTGGGCGAAGAGGGCGGCAGCAGGGCAACCTTCAAGAAAGGTTGCTACAGTTTCGTGTGCTGCTGAAGCAAGTGCCAGCATATGCTCACATTGCGACTGAAGATGATTTAGATGCCAGCGACTCGCCTTTCGGAAAGAGGCATGTGCATTACCGTAGAACATTGGTTGAAAAGCGTCAAGGCCATCATGCCTAAGTTTATTGCTGAACTACTTGTTTCTTATGGGGCTGAGAAGTGTGCCTGCCTACCTCAGGACTTTTGTTGCAATTATCATGGGTGTGTTGCGTTCAATGAAATTGAGAGTGAGGTGCAAATGATGCGTGGGAAGTACTGCAGATGTTGTTTGTGTCACAGGGCCAGATACTGTGGCGTGGAGTGTCAGACGAAACACTGGAAGTTCCGGCACAAGGCTGTCTGCACTGCAGCCCAGTGATCCACACTGCCAGTTTCAACAGTATACTGCTGGTGCCATCCTATCTGTACTGTCGGTAAACAGTATAGTCACCAGCTAGTGAGGGAGATTGAGCCCATGCAACAGTCGATGAGCTGGCAAATGAGCTGGTATCTGCAGATATAGTATTGGTTGTTGAGGTCTGGAGCAGCTGACTCTTCAGCTTGGACGTGCTGCTGTAGCCCAGATCTGCTAGGTAGCAGACTCTAACCGGATCAGCAGCTCACACTGTAAGGTACTACTGTCAGCAAGCAATTTGTGTTAGCTGACCCACCCTGGTAATGTTGTTTGCAGTGCTCCACGCATGGTACGAGGATCTGCCGGCTTGTTTGTGTTGTGTTATCACTGAGTCGCATCAACATGACGTGCCATATGTATGTCAGCAGTCCTGATTCAGAGACCCCTGCTTCAAATTGAGCTGCAGTTGGCGGGTGCTTGGACATCAGCGAGGAAGCTTACATGCAAGCTCAGCCATAGCTTTAGGTATTTGGAGCAACACCGCATCGAAGCCACCAGGACAGTATACGGCAGGCCCGATAGCATTCTGCAGCACTGATCTCTATAGATAGTTGGTATGATGCGTCCAGCCCCGTCCGGTGCTTGCACAACGCCACTAAAAACATTATGTAGGTTGCAGCTGGTGTCATCTGTGTCGAAAGAGACTGCGGCGCTGGTTGGGACACATAGTTAGTGGCAAGCGGCAAAAGCTCCGGAAGAGCCCTGCACTATGAATGTATGTAGCTATACTTTGTAAAATGCTGCTGAAGTGTTTTGAGAGCTATTCAACTTGTTTGCAGGTATTTGACCGATCACGTAACGGAGGTAACACGCGAAATTGGCGAGCAGCTACATTGTATACACGGCATTTTGCTTTTCTCCTATGTATAAAAGTTGCACCGCGCACCTCAGTGGCTTCAACACAGCAGCAACACTCACACAGAAAGGTGCTTCACCGCCCAGAACGTGCTTGCTTGAGCCCTCTTTGGATTTAGAGCCTCGAAGCACAGGTAGGCACATGGTCTCAAGAACATTATTATGCGCCTGTCAGGCCGCTCGATTGTCCTCTGCATCACTGGACAGGAACTACAGCGCCAGTGTCTCCGCAACCGTCTGGCCAATGCATCTCTAGCACTCTTGAGTGTGTGAAAAGAACGCAGCGCCAATATGCAACGAATCTAATACATGATCTCAAAACACGCAATCCTTCGCGCCCGCTTACAGGTTTTCAGGACTCAAGAATACCACCCAACAGCATCATGGCTCTATCAGCAAAGTTGAATCGCTCAGCAGTTGCTGGCCGCAGGGCTTCAGGTGAGCAACACAGCAACAGTAGCCCAAAACACTTTCTTTATACCTTGACGGTTGCGTGATCAAACTGCTGAATTAACAGCTGTTACACCCGCAGTGGCAATACCCTTGTACTTGACATCTCAGCTTGTGTCAATTGTCTCACTGTCCACTGAAGTGCGGAGAAAGTTTGCACACCAGTCACACCCCACAATGTCTGTGGCAACCAAGGCAAGAAGCTGTCTCATATTCACTGATCTACCTGAGCTAATCACTGCTCCCTTCAAGTCTTACTTCTGCCTGTTACTGCTGCAGCCACTGCCCGCGCCAAAGGCGCTCCTGTCCCCAGGCGTGTTGCAGTGCTGGTCCGTGCTACTGCTGCTCCTGCGAAGACTGAGGTTGCTGCTGGATCCAAGGTTGATACAAACCTCACTCCAAAAGCACTTGGGTTCACGATGCCTGGTGAGTGGTCTGATGACCTTCTGGGTGCACTAGCCACACTAAAATCAGTCCAAGGAAGTTCCTGACTTGACGTAGAAATGCCATAGTTGACTCATCTATAGTGCAAACGCAAAACAAGTTTGCAGCCTGCACTAGCTGCAGGGCATGGCAGTGTCTCTTGATGCCCCAAGCCCACCACTCATTGCTGGCTGATTGACCGATTTGAGAACTGCTGCTCCTACTACTGCTGCAGGTGAGTTTGAGAAGCATGCTGGCTGCTGGATGGGCTGGCCATATGACAAGTACCTCTGGAGGGAGAACGCCCTGCCAGCCAAGAAGCAATATGCAGCGGTGGCCAAGACCATCAGCCAGGTATGCTCCATGACGCCCTTTATTCGCTCGATGGCAGCGGCTGCTACTCTGTACACAGTTGTTGTACTACTGCACAGGCAGGGATAAGAGTCTTAAATGAGGTCATACATTTGTACATAAAGTTGGCTGTTGAAAGTCAATTTGCAGCGGCTGCTTTTGCAAGAGCAGCTGGCAGACCTCTGCTGCTGTCATGCCATGCCCCCTTTTCCCCCCGGTCTTTCATTCATAGATCAACAGCATACCATGACGTCACAAGTACCCTTAGATGCCCAACAGACGCTCATTTGTATCAACTTGGAACCTACTGCTGCTGCTGCTGCTGCTGTCAGTTTGAGCCTGTGACCATGTGGGCTGACCCCTCAGTTGCCAAGGAGGCTGAGGAGTACCTGGCTGATGCCCCCAATGTGACTGTCAAGGCCATGCCCATCAATGACGGCTGGCTCAGGGACTGGGGACCAACATGCATTGCTCGCAAGGACCCTGAGACGGGGAAGAGGCAGGTGGCAGGAGTGCACTGGTGAGTTACAATCATCATGAAGTTCAGAAGGTGACCTGCAAGCTTGAGTAAAAGCTCCTGTGAACGTGTCTGTGTCACCAACCATTGGTACTCAGTACAGGCTGTGCTTACTAAGCACAAGGTTTGTAACATCAGTTTGCAGGCTGCAGGTTGCATTCAATGCACTGAATGGCAGCTGACAACAATGGCAAATGTGGCCAGCGACTGATGTTTCCAGTTCCTGTACCGTGGCATGCAGGGACTACGACTGCTATGGCGCCCCGGGCAAGATTGCCGCTGGCCGCCCCGCCATGATGCCCAACTGGGAGAAGGACTACAACGCCGGCAGGCTGGTGCTGGAGCACTATGACCTGCCAGTCTTTGACTGCCCACTGCACCTGGAGGGAGGATCAATCCACAGTGATGGAGAGGGGTGAGTTACTCAGGGTGGCAGGCCCTGGGGCCCTCCACTGGTGATGCCACGCTGATCTGCTGCCATGACATCAGCAGGTCAATCAGCTTGCATTGGTGTGTTTGTTTGCTGCTGCTGCTGCTGCATGTGACAGAGGGTGCTGCGTACAGCAGCTCTCTTTCATAACCTGAGCAACCAGTGTGCAGTATCTGAAACAATCGAGTGACATTGGCAACAGCGCTGCTCATCAGACTATCCTGCATGTTGCTAGCCGCTACAGGCTGTTGCTGGTCATTTTGTGAGACAGGTGTCTGATGTTGGCTGCTGTTTGCACAGTGAGATAATTGCCGGTGTGTGGTTTGCTGATCACTGCAGTACTTTGCTTGTTACTGAGGAGTGCTTGTTGGATGAGAGCCGTAACCCTCACCTCGGCAAGGAGGGCATTGAGAACCTGCTCAAGGAGTACCTGGGCATTGAGAAGGTACAGCTGCACAGTTCAGTCACAGGGCATGTGTCCTGGCATGACATCATTTGAACGGCCCTTGTTGACTGTGTTGGTTGCTGTTGCAAGCTAGAATTTATGATGGCAACATCAAAAACATCATTGTGTGATGAACAGCTCAATGCCATCATGAGGCAGCCCATCAGGGACTGCTACAACAACATACCGCATGTCCATAGGATAGTCACTGGAGTCCTACAGTTTGCTTACAGGAGTTCCTAGCATCTGAGCTTACTGGCTGGGTCTTTCCAGGTGTCAAGGCATCACTGCTGAAACATTTTGATGCCATCACTGCTGCTGCTGGACCTGCAGGTGATCTGGTTGTGGAAGGGCATGGCTGGTGACACTGAGGTGGTGAATGGTCATGTGGATAACATGGCTTGCTTCATCAGGCCAGGAGTTGTGGCAATGAGCTGGACAGAGGACAAAACTGACCCACAGGTACTTTCAGGCTTCAGCAGCTGCAGCCAACACAACTCAACACCGTGTTGAAAAATGATTTTCTTTTGCATTCCCAAATGATCCAGAATCCGTGATCCCATGTGCAGCGATCAAAGCATGATGGCATCTAGTGATTGAATTAGCAGAGTTCACTCAACCCTGCTCAATCAAAGTTCGATTGTGCAGCTTCATTGACAGCGCCGCTGTGGCTCAACGGCTGCGACAGCACAGCCTGATGTGACACATCGATGGATATTCTGCTGACACTATTTCATTTCATTATTTGTTCATGGATACCCTGCTGACACTATATATGGAAACCGACATATTGAGATGCATTGAAAAGACAGCCTGCCAGGCTGGCAGGTAGTACTGTGCATTGACTGCTAAGCAGCTGCAGCTGCCACAGCTGTGGCAGCATCACAACCCATGTTATTCAAGCATGCAAGGATATCCACCTGGCTGGCGCCTGCTTCTGCTGCTGTTGTGTGACAGTATGAGTGCTCAAGCCGCAACCTTGAGATCCTTGAGAGCACCACTGATGCCAAGGGCCGCAAGATTGAGGTCATCAAGGTGCCTTGCCCACCACCAATGTTCAGGACACACCATGAGGCAGACACAGTGGACGTGAGTACCACCTGATTTTGACATTCCACCCTTTTACAACCCTGTGTTGACACAGCGGCTGTGTCACTGACAACAGCATCATGCCTGAGGCTGCCTGATAGTCAGGTGTATGCTTGTGGACTGCAACAATGGGCATCTGAATGTCAGCCGGCAGCAACGGCTTTACAGAGTATGCCACACATTGGCAATGGACGCAGTCTATACATATAAGTTACCCATTAGCCATAGCAATCCTGCCATCGGCCCCGCGCCCCATTTCAGAAGCGGACAAATGGACGCAGTCTGTATGATGGTGGGCAGTGGGCAGCACTTGACAATGATTTAGAACATTTTATCAGGCTGGAGCTTGATGTGATCTGACAAACATTCATTGCTGTTCCGTTGTTGCAGCCTGAGCACATTGCCAAGGGCTATGTTCCACGCCTGGCTAACGCCCGGCTGCCTGGCAGCTACATCAACCACTACTGTGCCAATGGGGGAGTGGTTGTACCCCAGTTTGGGTACCCGACTGACCAGCAGGCCATTGATGTGCTGCAGAAGGCATATGGACCTGACTACAAGGTGAGGATGAGACACTACGTTTCAAAACAAGTTATAATTATCTAGATGTCCTTAGCCCCTCTTCATGCACTACACATACCATACAACTTCCCCTCAGAGGCACCCTGTAGGAGCTAACAGAGTCGTTCATGAGTCAGTTTGAAATCAGATGAAAATGAACAGATGAAGATTGAATTATGTTGTATGTGAGGATGTTGATATGCCAGTCTGTCATCACCTCTGTATATATATAAGTTACCCATTGACCACAGCAATCCTGCCATCGGCCCCGCATTACCTCTGTAGGAACTCACCCGGCCACTGAGAGCAATGACTGGTATGAATCACCAGCAACACCGCTGCTGCTGCTGCTGCTGCTGCTCCTACTTGACTTGCTGCAGGTGGTGGGTGTTCCTGGAGGCACCCGTGAAGTGCTGCTGAACGCTGGCAATGTGCACTGCATCACCCAGCAGCATGTTCTTGGAGGATACTAGGTGTTTTTTACACTACTTTCTTCTAAAATTATTCTCAAACTCCAGAAGACATGGCACCCTGTGACATTCAGTCACTTGGTGATGGTTGCCAACTGTTGCGGTGACAGCTGGTGTCCCCTCGGCGCCGGCAATGCAAGCCTTGCATGTGGCAGATGTTGGCATTTACTGAATGCAGTCGGTTTTGAGCATTGCGTGAATATAGCTTTGGTGTACAGATGTCTACACAGACAGGATGTATTGATCTGTTCATATGAAGCAACACAGCAGTACAGCTGAGCCACTGGACTTGAGCCTGGAGTAGGGTTGAATACGGTGCTGTTTCCCGACTGAGTTGGCATAACTGAATTGGCATAATCCATACAGCTGGCCAGCTGGCACCCTTTAAGCAGCAACATGTCAGCTTCCAACTATCGATAGTCGACAGTCAACAATGCCATTCAGATGCATCATATGGTGTATATGTTAGTACAGCGAGTCAAATAAGGTCATGGGAGGGTGTGCTGCAATACGCACAAACGGGAGTGTGTGTCTGATAAACTGCAAACATGTAAAGGATATGAGCAGAATATATTCTTCTCTACATAGAGCACAATCATCAAAATAGTGTCCTGGGCAGTCAGTGCAAGCGGTGGGCAGCAGACCTGTTTTAACTCTCAAGCGATCATGTTAACTTGCATAACGCTATGCATACTTGTTCGTCAATTGAGACTTTTCTCAGTCCAGTCTGTGGCGATCGCTGCTGCTGTTTATGACATCACACTGTGCTATGGCTGAAGTGAACTTTGGAAGGCTTTCCTTACCAAGGGAGTGGACTCTATTATGATGATTTGTACTGTAACAAACATTCCTGCAAATGAGCCACTACAGCTAGCTAGCCCAACAAGGGTAATCCGTATTTGACCAGGCCAACTTGCCGCTGCTGCTATTGTACACCCTGCTGCTGCTACCCGCCTTGTTGCCGCTCCCCACCCTGCTGTGCCACCAGCTCTACACCAAAGTCCACAACACAAACGTATTGACCACCAAGCAGCACAGACACCAGGCACTGAAGATGTGCCACAAGCTGTGCAGGCATGAAAGCTGCAGATAGCTTGCAAGTATACCCTTAGGCAAGTTGCAAGCATGCCCTGAGAAGACTAGCGGCCCACTCATCAGTGATGAACGAACTAGTGATTCAATCGGCAGCGGCCTCTCTGCTCATCATTGACCCATATGATCTGGCCATGCTGCCGGATATACATTCCTCTGATGAGTTTCACTCCCGAATGAGGCTCATCTAGGATTCAACCCAAGTAGATGCCTGTTTGAACCCCATCCGCTTTGAAGTTGGGCAGCTGGGGAATTGGTGCGCGGTTGGCAGCGTTGTCATGCATAAGCAGGCATCCAGAACATGCATAGCCGGCAATGAGCAGCGCCCTTGCAGTTTTGAGCCATAACATCCCCACCGTGTTCACACCGTGTGTTATTCCTTGCCCAAGATATACGTCAACGCAGTGACCATGGACAGTCAGCGCACGGGACTCATGCTCACCCCAGTCTGACACGTTTATGTGGGGCGCCAGCTTTGCCCAGCTGGCTTGGTTTAGACAGGTTCGAACCAAAAAATGGAATTCTTTGGCCACCTGTGTTGATGAACATGGGGAGGGAGATCTTCATCTTTCTGGTCTCCACTGCAGCAGAAAAGGGCAACAAAGTCTTCCAGTGTGCCTTTCAAGGGATGCTCACAGAATCTTACACTTGGGTGGATGCAGCGGGTTGGCAAATCCAATTGAGGCTCAACTGACACCCTATAAGATGAAAAGTGGTACGTGGCCCCTGCTTGATTTTTCAGCAAGCAAGCTCACCATGCAGTTCACTGGGTGCAGTCACTTCTTATGAGTCATAAGCTGCCCCTGTGAAGTGAACCCTGTCGACTCCTGGGACTCAATTGTCTACTCACAGATCATTGTGACGAAGGGTCTGCACCGCCAGCCCCACATCATGCCCTGGAGCGGCAGGACTGGCATTTCATCCGTTGGCTGGCCAAATTCTGCTGGACCAAGTTCCGCTGCATGCAGCGCTGGCACGACCCACAGATTGGTTGTCAGGTCGTTCATGTCTGCAGCAAGCACAACAGCATAACAGTGCTCTGAGGTGCAGGTCATCAGCAGCAGCGTGCAGAACACAGCATTTATGTTCAATTGCCCAGTAGCTTGCTTTGAAGTGTAGTGAAGTGTGTAACAAATCTGTGGCACTGCTGGCACCTGAAGCTCAACTCCTACATACATATGTGGGCTAAGGGCACTCTAGAAGCCTCTATTGAATGCAAGTCGCCATGAATTTGAGACATCCACGCAAGCAATCCCTGCTCCCTTCGAAGGAATTGAATTCAATTCGGCATGCCGCATGTGGCAATTCCTTGAGGAATTGAGCTCAGGCTGGGGGCCTCATGAGGATGATCAGCTGACAGACGTAGAGCCTCGCCCTAGGGCCTGTGGCGCTGAGCTCGTACCTGACGCACCTGAAGTAAGGATTTCTTCTGAGAATGGGTAGACATACTCCTCCCCCACCGCAAGGCTCCAGATGCCCCGCAGCTGCAGAGCCGAGACCTGTAAGGCCGCTGCCTCCCGCTCCCTGTCTGTCTGGCTGGCTCCACGCTGCTTGCCAACTTGTGAATCAGGTAAGCGGCGGGGCCGAGATCTTCGTTGAGAAGCTTAAGCGCATCTTGATGTAGAAGGGCACTGGTCTTGTCGCAAACAAACTCAGCTAGCTCTTTGACGGGTGCAATAGCTGCGGTTGGCTTGAAATCAGAAAAGAAAGCAGAAGGCTCGCCAGCAGCCAACTGCTTCAGCGAGGGCATTTTCCCTAGCGCTTGCTCTGGCAAGCTTGCACCGTCAGCTGCCTCGTTGCACGTGAGCACTCGCGTGCTTTAGCTCACATTTGGTATTTTCTTGTTCATCCAGTTCGTACTGGATGTACTACATCAGCGAACTCTGCCGTATCAGGTTTTTATTACAAAACTATCAAAAGTTTCTAAACCCCACATGTTGGGTTGCAACCCACAATTGCACAACCCGCTGCACGCGTACACAATGTGTCACCGATTGAGTTCCGTCTTATTGTCCGTCACCATGCTGCTTGCATGCTCTAGGCCCCACGAAGTGCTGGCCCACCTTGCCCCTCAGCCAAGATCTGCAGCTGTAGCAGAAGTGGCAGTTGCAGGACCAGCACCGCAACAGGTTGTTCTTGCCTTCTCTCAGGTTCTCCTGTCCACAGACAGGGCACCTGCAGAGGCACGCTCCGGGGTTCTGCTGCACCCGTAACTGCAAACAGCATCAGCCAACAGCATCAAAAGTTTGCACTGCATGCCATGCCATGTTATGATAAAAATGCAGGAAAAAGAGAGAGTAGTTCCCAGAACCCAGGTATTGGCCAGCGGCTTTGATGTAAGTCACCTTCCCAGAGCTGGCAGCACGACCACCATCATGCTAGAACCCAGAGCTGGCAGCGCGATCACCATCATGCTAGAAACCTCACAGCAGTGGGCACACAGATCTGCTGCAGATGCTAAAATCCACATACAAATCTGGAAGCATACACTGTACATGATGTACAGTGGTAGCACCAGAGTGTCAATTCTCTCAACAGCGTAATTGTTCTACCACTGCACCCAACAATGCTGTGACGCTCTGCGTACTCTGTGTCATGACATACTGACAGGCCCCATGTGCTGTGAAGAAATGACCCCTACTGGAAATGATTTCTCACTCAAAATAGACCCATACGCAGCAAACTGCATGAGCAACACACCTGCATGGCAAACTGGCCCAGCTCCACTTCCCTGGCTCTCTCATTTGCCCACATCATGGCATTCCACCTATTGATCTCTTCCTGATCAAACATGTTACAGCGACTCTCCTTGAAGTGGTCATAGCCCTGGATGACCTGACAGCAGCAGGAGGATTGCAGGACAGCAGCCAGGTGAGGTTGACAGCACAGCAGTGGTAGCCTGCCCTCAGGGCAGAAATTGACCAAACTCTGGATTGTTCTTGGAGACACGACTGTGCTGTTTGTTTGAAACTCTTTGGCACAGGGGTTTGAGGGGTGAATTGGGCTGAGCGATGCGCGCCAGGTGTAGCAGCCTTTACCTACTTGTCACAGGGCAAGAAGGCCAGGAATAAAAAGTTATATTCCACTACCCCTGGTGACAATGATGCATGCCCCATAACCTGCTAAGCAGGCAGTGTGCAGGCCAAAGATGAACAGTAGGGTGAAACCTGGTTGAACAGTTGGCAGCTTTCAATACGCTAGTCAGCACCACTATGCACAAACTGGGCCAGATTATCTCAAGTGCACCACAGTGTGTTCAAGGTTGATACAAACATAAGAGATATCCAATGCACCCCAGACCCCCCCCCCCAACCTGCATACCTGTTGGCACTTCCAACACCAGTTCGAGCCACAGTACACACACGTCATTTTGTTACAGCCCTCATTCTTAATGGTAGCCATGCCACAGCTGGGGCACTTGCGGCTGCAGCTGTTGAGGTACTTAAGGTTCATCAGCTGGTTGACCAGGTCCATTTCATACTGCTTGTCTCCGGCACCGGTCGCTTTCTTACGGCGCTCAAGGATACGCAGCCTCTGCAGTTACAGCGACAGCAAAACCAGGAGAGAAAAGTTACAGCGACAGCATATCTGGTAGGACTATCACCTCAGCAACGCTGTTGACCTGTAGCCTTGTCGTGGCACAATTTGTGCACTGGTTTGTGGATGATCAAGGATGCCAGGTACAGAGCATGACCCAAACAACTGCCTCAGAGACTGTACTGATTCCAACATTCAAAGCTGGAAAGCATCAGAACACGTGGTGTACACTACACTAGATGCCTAGTAAAGCACCAGAAGCATTGTGAAGCGGTTGCTCCAACTGTGATATGGCATTCTCCAAGCACACAGAGGTGCAGCACTTGACCCTGTTGAGCTGCTGTGTATGAGGCTTAAGACATCAGAAAAGCCCTCAAAAAGCGATCAAAGCTGTGCACACACCTCGTGTGGGTCTAAACACTCTGAGCCGGGGTGCCAGCTGTCGGAGCAGAATGAACAGAAGACGTATAGGCACTTGCTGCACTGGGCACAGTGGTCAGCATCTTCAATACAGACGGTGTCACAGCGGGGGCAGTACACCACGTCCTCCATCTTGTCTAAGGTGCGCTGCAGCAGCATATCTTCCCATCTGCAGATGGATCGCAAGTTTTATGGAATCAGGTTTTTGATATTGACACATCTGCTACACATCCACAACAACAGACACCCTGAAGATGTGCTGCAGATGGGGGTTACAGTGAAAAGAAAACCACCTGAGCCAAGAAGACATGCATCCCTCCTTTACCCACTGCCAGCATACCTTGTATAGCCGGCATCACCCAGCAGTTCCTTGATGACATATGGCTGGAAAGGTCGCCTGCAGCTGGGCTCTGGGCATCTCATGTTCTCCACAGCTCCCTGGTCCATCTGCGCTGCTGCATGAGACTTCAGACAGCTGATGCAGTAGAAGTGCCCACAGTCGGGCAGCTGCAGGCAATCTGCACCAGGCACCTGTGGAACATCATCAGCAGCAGTGGCAGGATGTGATGAGTTTAGCAGAACGTTTAGCAGAATGAATGCACAATCAGCAAGTAGTGGGATGTGAAGAAGGTAGCCAGTGAATTGGGCTGAGAATTTTGTGGCTTCCTGTTCAGCCTGATCGCTGGAGGCATCGCTAGGGTGTCTTCATGCCAATTCAGCTCAATCTCGCTGTTATGCACTGACAACACACGCCGCTGCGGCTGGCCTTTCAGCAAACAGTGAGCAGCCACACCAGATAACTAGATACAGCCACATAGCGAGACAACACTTATCAAGGTACATAGAGGCACTAAACTCAGGCTACAGCATCATTCTGTGGATTTCTTTGGCAGTAACCAGAGGCTGGAGTAAATAGACGTAACGTTTCTGCATACAACCTCAGCAAACAAACCCTCGGATGTCTACCTGATCAAAGCATATGAAGCAGGTGTGAGTGCTGCCCCTGAAGGCCTCAGCCTCTTGAGCAGCACTGTACCGCAGCAACTGCACAGCCAGCTGCTCAACAGCTTGTATCTGCATCTGCTGCTGGTCAGCCAGATCACCTTCAGATGAACGCTGCTGCTGTTGCTGCTGTTGCTGCTGCCGTGATGCTGGCTGTTTGTCTGCGGCACTGTGAGCTTGTGGGCCCGGCTGCTGCTGTGTGTGTTGATGCTGACTCCTGCTGTCTGCTGCTGCAGCCTGCTGATGACTGCGGAGCCTACTGTGCTGATGCGGCCCTTGCTGCTGCTGCTGCGGATGTGCAGCCGGGTGGACGATCTGCACCCTCTTGCTAGAATCATCCTGTGCTTCAGACCTACTGCGTCGTTGATGCTGCCTTGGTCGTCGCTGCTGCTGCTGCCGGCCTGTAGGTCCTCCAGGGCTGAAAGGGGCTGATGCTGCTGAAAGGGCACCCTTTGCTCTTGATATAGTGTTAACGAGACATTCTTCATTACCACTGCTTCCTGCGGTATGGCTCTCAACAGCACCGTCACTACCATTGCTGCTGCTGTTGCAGGCTGTAGCCGGAGGGTTCGATAGCTGCTGTTCCTGTGGGTTATCCACCACCTGCTGCTGCTGCTGCTGAGGCTGAGGCCAAGGTTGCAGGACCAACTCCTTGGTGATTCCGATTGCTGACAAGGCATCATTCTTCAGGTAGTCAAGCCAAGTGAAGCAGATGGACCCTGGGCCCTGCTCTTGCCAGAGCTGCAGTAGCTGCTGCTGCAGCTGCTGTTCATGCTGCTGAGACAGCCAACACGCTTGCAGGACGACCTGTGGAGGTGCCTGATCGCTGCTGGGGTAGCTGTGAGGCATTGTGATCTGCACACGGAATGGTGGGAGGTAGCTGATGGCAGGTCCGAAGGGCATCTGCATCCTGCTGCTGTTGCTGTTGGTGTGGCAGCAGGTGGCAGAGGTCCTGCAGGATTCGTGGGCACAGCAGCTGCTGCTGCTGCTGTTGCAGCCGGCTGTGTCGCTTCGCTGCTGCTGCTGCTGCTGCTGCATGTCAAGGACTATCTGCAGCTTTCCTGCTGGTACTTCTACATGCACTAGGGTCTCACATGTAAGCAGGTCATCCGCTGTGGTTGCAGGAGGCTCGCTGCCGATCAAAGACTCAATGAGTTGCTCTAGATCCTCAGAGCTGCTGTTGATTGCACTGCTGTCAACTGTACTGACCCCTGATATGCTGCTGCTGTTACAGGCCGGGTTTGTGCGTGAGTCAGAGTCTCCTGCAGTGCTGGCACCTGCTGAGCTGTGACCTGGAATGCTGGTAATCCTGTGTAGCACATGCAGACGAAATTGAACGGTTGTCAGGTCTGACATGCATGATGATGGCAACACAAGGCACAAATTGTGGCAGCTGCAGGCCAATGTGACGGCAACAAGCCCATGCATGGATGAAAATGCACAAATGGTGCTTTGATTGGAAGGTCAGCAGCATGCGCCTTGCATCAACAATGTTCTGCTCCAACACCCATCAAAATCAGGTTATGCTGCGTGGTTATCTGTGTTCTGATCATGACAGTCGTCCAGGATGCTGCCGTATACCTGAAATCATCTGCAAATATGGATTGCAGCGCCAGCACTTCCTCCAACTGAGCCTGCCAGTCCTCTGATGTGTAGTAAGAGCTGTCAGCATGGTCTGTTGCCATCTTGGACTTCATAGCCTTCGCTTGTATACTTAAAGCACTGCTGCTCCCGTAACGATGAGAGCTGTAGAGCCCAAACGAACCTCCCGACAGAGTGCTGCTCACTGCTGCAAATCACCTGTTGTGCTGTTCGCATATGCTAATCCTGCTTCATGCTGTGTGATGTTGGACTTTCAGTGACCATTAAAAAACCAGCATAGCCCAGGATCGCCCCTATTGTGGTCACAATAAGAGCTCCAAGGGGCAGGTACAAGTTTGAGGTCGATGGGAACAAGGCCAACACGGGTTGGCCTTCGTCGATGAATGGCTGCAGCAACAACGTGCAAGAATCACAAGACATGCGCGAGCATATAAGCAACCCAGATCCAACAAAGGGGACGTACCGTGACTAGTAACCAGAGTGTCAGGTATATAAAACTAGACACTGTCGTAAACAGCAGTAGGCGCCCCCACAAGGCCTGATGCATGTATACATGCAGAAGCTGTTGTATTGATACGAGTGGTGCCTGAAGAATGGAGGTCTGTTTAGCACGAAGTGTCCACAGCAGATGACCGGTGTGACTTTTACAGCATGCAGCAGAGCATGGCTCGATTGTATGCCCTACGACAGCACTTCTAAATGATGCTGTCGCCCAAGAATGTGATGGCTCTCTAGCTGGCCAAGCTGTGCACAGGCTGAGATGTGACAGATGTCAGTAACTTTGTACAGTGGCTGTTAGCATGCTTCATTGATTCACTGACATCAAAGTGCTCCAGTGATAGCGCCACCTATACCATCATCATAAGCCGACAACTACAGCAGCTTCACAGGGAATGCCGCAAAGTCTCCTAGGTGATGCCAACTTCCATCTTATCTCTTCGAACACTGGAGTGGAGTCCACTGTAGAGTGGACTCCAGGCAGATCTGCCTGCTTACATGCCAGATGGTGGAGTGCCATAGCGTGGTGGTGAAAGCAGTGACAATACCCTCTTGACTGCTTGCTGCGCTTCAGGGCTGCCATGAGCTGCCAGTGTAACTTACCCGGTAAGTTACTGCCGGGCAGGTCCTGTCACAAGGGTACCGTACCGTACAGTAATACGGTGCTACGTGATGCATACGTGCAGGGTACATTCTGTTTGGCAAACACCTTTGAGGTAGGCGAGCGTGAAGTATGCTTTTTTCAAACGTGTTTGCCAACAACAGTGACAATAACTGTCACTAAGGTGCTAGTAACAATGCACGGGGGCTAGTGTCACTGGCTGAGGCCCTTCAAGGCCGCAGGCGGCACGTATGTATCTTTAATGTGGGGTGCCATCCACATAAGGACAACTTGGCAATATCGCACACTGCCTGCTGAACATCTGCCTTGCAACTGAATTGACCACCAAAGAAACTTTCCAGAGCTCCTCTCCAGAACAAACAGAGCTGTCAGCTGCAGTTAATCAATAACTGTAATGATTACAGCAATGCAAATTACTTCAGGACTGCACACAGCCTATGTGCCTGGCAGGCGTAGCTAGTCTGCTGAGCATGGCAACTGCGCAGTCAATGCTACACGCTGTCACCCCTGTGTATCTGCAGCAGCTGCCGCCAAAGACTCTGCCTTCTGTTGTGCAGCTGCGGCGCTTCTGAGGTATTGGAACCTGCAAAGACAGTCCAACAAGCAGCAGAAGATCCAAAACTCCTCAGGGCTATTTTCAGTGAGCAGCGTAAGTGTGATACTATCAAACAGGTTCCAGAACATGTCCGTAAAGGCAGCCTGCAGTCTGGTGCCTGTGAACACATTAGTAGCAGTACTGCAATGCAGCTGACATCAGTTCTGTGGGACACCAGATATGAAACTGTGGTTTTCAGCAATGTGGTGCTTGATATATCTACTGCTTTGGCCTCTCGAAGTGGAGGCGTACTGGCATGCCCTGCCTGCGGCGCAATGCATGCACTAGTAGCATGGTAGTGCACACTAGGGAGAAGGGCATGGGCTTGCATGGGCTCCCGGAGCAGCCACTGCACTTCATCTGAGCTTGGACATATCAGCTATCTATCACCAAAAGCCCCAGGCTCACAAGGCCTAGATTCTACTGCAAGCTACAGCGCTAAGGCTTGCCGTTTGATACGCCCCTGCACTACCAAGGACTTGCAGCCACGCACCACTGTGGACATTGCTGCGCGCCAAAAGGGGTAGCACCATCCAATGCATACTTCACATCAGCGCCATGGGATATGAGAAAGTCCATGAACTGCTTGTAGACAACATCCTCCTGGCAGTGTGTTGAGCCCAATGGCAGTCCGATGCCAAACACCAGACGGCCTAGAGGAGTAGAGTCACTTTTGTCCACTGGATCTACCTCTGCCCCTGCAGAGACACAGATTCATGGCATCAGCTGTATGCATGCGGTCATTTGAGCCTTGAATTGCATGGTACAAGCAGCACCGTGCCAAAATGGCTTTGCCAGAAGTTTACCCTCTTTTGCAATCAATATTAATGATATCACTGCATTATTAAAATTACTGCATCAATGCAGTCAACCTTATGCCACAAATTGTTACTGTTCAACAAGCATGATGCCACTACCACCCATGCAGTCAACACAAGCACCTCCGCCTTGCTTAACCCCCGCATGCGGAGTACAGCTGGAGTGGCCGCAGGATATGCTGCTCACAGGATGAAATACAATCTTACCCAGGCCTCATACAAGTTGCCAAGGCGTCATGGTCACCATGAAACATGATGATTTGAAAGAATCCTGATATATTATAGACAGTGTGGCAAGCGTCGTCAGGGCATCTGGCTGATGTTAGCAATGCCGCCAGCAACTCCAACTTGAAGTTAGTAAGTTACTAAACCTTGGCGAGTGTTGTGCTGCACTGCACGCTGCATGCAGTTTTGATACTGTATCAACGCAAGCTTCTGTCGGACACTGCAGCAGACTCACCCGCTGACACCAGTGCCTTCGCAATTGTGAGCACTCCTGGAGCCATCAAGCAGTTCCCAGGAGGAGTGTCATCACAGGTGAGCGCTGTAAGCCGGGCGAGTGGTGTTATGCTGCTGTTGTAGAATCTGATGTTGGGATCAGCACCAGCTTTGAGAAGCGTGGTGATGGTTGCGATCTGCAGGTTGAAGCAACATGAAGCATGATGACATATGCCAGGCGGCCTGTTCCCTGCCGATCAGCTGCATGGTGCAACAGAAGCTACTGCAACTTGGCTCTGATACTGCCCATGATGATCATGATCATGATCAGAGCTGGTCGTCATTGAGGGCAAGCAAGAAAAATATCAAAAGCTTTGAGTCTGGGCCAGAATGGTTGTTCTCAAAATAGAATTGGGATCATCCCATAGTGACTATGAAAAGATCTTTATGAATTTGAGACCAAGCTTCAGTGTTCACATGCTTTGCAGTGACTGTGGCAACTGTTCATGATCAATGTATACAAGATTACATATCTCTCAGATCGATGACCGCATTCCAGGCAGATGAGATCTGGCTACTGTTGCTGCCAGCATGGCCGGCATACCTGATATGTTGAATATGACATGGCATACTGTCTTGACACCTTCAACCTTGAAAAGCAGCACAAATTGGCTGATGCTGTCTGAGATTACCCACCGTGTCATTTGTGACCTTGTTTGTGCTGTACTGCTCATCCAAGTGCACAATTGCAGCTCCAAGTGGCCATTGAAGTGGCAGAGGTGCTGTCGCCCCTTTCAAAGGCACTTTGAGATCTGGGTCCATCTGCGCAAATAAAGATGAGCACGCCCTCTTAACCTGACATGCGAATTGGACTCACAATGAGTAAATTTGGACTCTGACCTGAAGCTCTAGATATAGCAGTCCTGGCATGATTGCATGCCAGTGGTAAGCAAGCTGATATAAACCACCTCTCTGGGTAGCTGCAGAGCCGCTGTAGCAGCTGTGCTGGTAATGGTTAGTGTAGAAGATGGTGGTGCTGTATGTGCCACATGCAAGTTGCATCACTGCTGAGCACATTCTGGCATAAATCTGTACGTTGCAGTTATGCACATTGGACGAGGTGACTGTTACCTTGGCCACTGTCAACAAACATTCAACCCTGGGCACATCAAAGACGTAAGCTGCCTGATGCAGGGCAGAAGTTGTGGGAGCTGTAAACCATTCTTTGCTGGGGGAATCTGCATACCACTTTGGGGTTTTGTTGTCCTTCATTGCATTGTCATAGCGTTTCCTGTCCTTGATGGGGCACTTGGCATTGTCCTGCAGCCCTGCACATATGCCGTACAGCAAAGTGAACTTGAATGTTGGCCAGCAATATGACAGTTCTACTTGGTGCCGTCATTGAAACCGTACCCACAACACAGCGGATATTCATCAGAAGAGCATTGAACATGGTGGATTGCTGTGCTGTTAGCTAGCAGCACGTGTACGTGCACCACAGCAAGCAGCTGTGTCATACGTGTTGTCGTTCTGCCTGAAAGGCGGTTAGGCAACGCGCTGCTCCTTTGGTGGATACATGTTATTTTAATCTCATTGCGTCGCCAGGTGGCCCATTTCTGATTATATGGCTGCGCGAGGACTACAGCTATATGCGCAGCAGCTCAGCTGAGCAGTGCTCAAAAGCTGCACTGCCGCTTGCAGGTCCCAATGTCACGAAGTACTACGCTCACCTGCAGCCTGGCCATGGACACTGGGCGCTGCAAGCAGTGTCAAAGAGAGGAGCGCAACGGCAGGAAGCACCTGCATGATTTTTGGAGCCTGCTTACGAGCGGCGGACAAATAAGACGCCACAGCATACAGCTTATGGGCCTGATAAATAAAATGGCTAGATGGCTCCGACGACCTCGTCCAATTAGCGAGATGCCGGAAGGTTCACAGCAGATCGCAACTAACACCTCACCATGAAGTACGCCATAACTCACAGTAGAAGGCCAGTATGCACTTTGATGCAATATTTATTGCAATGCATTTGTTTTGTGTGCAAAATCAGCCCTGTAAGAGCCTTTCATATGTCAAAGATGTTTCATGCCACAAGTCATGGCTGGGCTGGCCCTTGCGGGAGATGTGCTGGCCAGCAGCCTGCTGCTTGTCATGGCAGTCCAGTGTTTGGTTGCTGTGACCAAAATTTTGCACCACTTTTCTGTTTCAATTGACGCTCATGCCTGTTGAAGAACAAGTATTCCCGCCTCTTTCAAACAGCATCATGATGGCAGCGTACACAAGATTTCAGAAAGATCAGTAATGTTGCACCTAGGCCTGAAGCCATGTGTTCATCAGCACCCAGCAGCAGTGTACAGCCTCAGGCAGAAATGTGGTGCTGGTGCTGTCTTAGCAACGTTGCAGAGTGTCAAGAGTGTTCCCTTCTGCAGCCTCTCCCAGAATGAACAGGCGCTGGTGTGACACACCGTGTAAGCTGCTTCAATACTAGCTCACTAATCCAAGGCTTGTTTGCTGGGATGTCGGAGAGGGGCCTGTGCTGCACAGTGCAGGATAACAAAAAACTCCAGGTTCAACAATGTCCCTTCGATTTGACACCGTCTGCCAAGCTGCACATGTCACCTTTACACCATTCACCATACCATTGGTTTGATTTCATCAGTTATCAAGCATTCAGGGCATACCAATGGCCATAGTTCTGTGCTCGACAGCAATGCCGTCTTCGTAGTCTCCGATGTGCCCTTCCTCAGAATCTGAAAAGTGAAATGTGACTGCCATTCTGCAGATCGGTGTTGACAAGCAGCTGACGCCTATTCCCTTGGGGTCCCCCGACAGCACAGGTTGAGGACGGAGAATCAAGTGCAGTTCTCAGCGAACTATGAACCAGCCACAGACAAGCAGCAACTCGTCTTGTATTGAGTTTACTGAACGTCACTAGGGCTGTTGTCCACACTTGGCACAGGGGTGTTGGCCTGACTGGGAAGCTGGGTAAGTCAGCCTTGTAGCTGCAAGGACGAGGTATGGGTTATTTATTACCTTGATATGATTTTGTATGAACGATTTTATTGTGCTTGAACACTTTCTTGCGCGCACGGTCGCGTCTAAGCCTCTGCAGCTTCTGCGCAGATGTCTGGACGGTGTACTGAGGACCGAAGCGGCATTGGAGAGTCTGACTTAAGTGGCTACTTGCCGCTTGCATCTGTGTGTGCTCGTGTGTCGCAGTCGTCTGAACACATGCACGGGTTGCCAGGGTCGCACTCCTTTTTCATGGCTAGTCACTAGAATGCCCACAGAAGAGAATGCTCCAGAAGAAAATGCCGCTGATAATGTTCCAGAACACGTTGGGACTGTGTGATCTAGTGTGTCAAGCACCTATGCAATCCTTTGGCTCGCTAATTGTGTGCCTTTACTAGGAGGTGTCTGCAGGATGGCTGCTGACCCCCCCCCCCCCCCCCCCCCCCCCCCCCGCGCCCCCCCCCCCCCCCCCCCCCCCCCCCCAACCTCTTCCTTTGTTGTTCGCGGCCGGTCTTGTGTTTGCTTCTTTGTTTTGTTTTTGTTGTGGTTTGGGTGTGTGGTGGGTGGGGGGGGGGGGATGGTGATGGAGCGGGAGGGTGGGGGGGGAGGGAATGAGCGAGGTACCAGCGGTTTGTTGTTGTTTGGTTGTAGATAGGCACTAGGGACTGTCGCTTATATACAAGTAGTTGTGTGTAATAGAAGACGTTTGTACAGTGTGATGTATTTTGTGTAAGACCTATCGAAACCTTTTTCGCGCTCTATCTGTGCCCTTACTGGGAGGGTTGTGCCGAGTGGGGGCTGGTCCCCCCCCCCCCCCCCAAGCAGCAGCTAGTGCACCGTCTGCGGAGTTTGTTTCCTACACAAAGTCCTGCTTGGAGGGGTCAAGCAGTCTTGGTGATTTCCCAGTTGTTTGATGATGGTGTGGCAGCTGGCGTGCTGGACATGGAGCAAGAAGACCGGCAAGGTGCAATAGAGGCTGCAGTGAAAGGTACTACCACATAGTATATGTTGACGGGCCAGTGGGGTACTCTTGATGCCCATAGTCATTGTCGGCTGTACACCATGTGGTTTGTGTGCCATTCATACTTGGTCTGCACAGGCAGTCCAGCAAGCTCCTTCCTTCATCTGCACTTGTATTCCAAGCTCCTTTCTGAGTCAGTCCAGCAAGCTCCTTCCTGCATCAGAACATATGATATCGTATAACTTGCCATTCAGCAAGGATCAATCCTTAGATATCTCCGCACGACCTTGCAGCAGGGTGTGCACATGTGCATGAGGTCGTAGCTTCACGGTGCAATTGCCACAAGCCGCTGCTGCTTAGCTGTACTCCATTGTTGTTTGTTTGGATCACTGCCACAGAAGCAGCAGGAAGAGAAGCAACAGCGGGAACAGGAGCAGCAGGAGCAGCAGGTACTACCTTCATGATGTCAAGGTTTTTCTCAGCCAGGATTCATAACCAGCAGTATGAGCTCTTCCTGTAGAGCATGCCCTTCATTAAGTTGCCTGTTTGTTACACAGTGTATGCTCTCCACAAGCAGCCAAGCAGGCTCCCTTGTGCAGCTCAACGTGACTGCTCAACTGGCCATGCAGCAGGGTACTTCCCAGGATCGCTCAGCAGTCCCGCAGGGCAGGTACCATGTGCTTGAGCCTTACCGCTATGCATCTGTTGGCTTTGCTTCACGGTGCATCAGCGCGCTTTCTGATGCCACTCAGCATATCTCTTCAGTTGGTCATGTAGCATGGATCTCCGCCAGACCCTTCAGCGGTCCTGCATAGTGCTGTCGACAGCGTTAAAGGTATAGCTGATATGCTGCGTGACGCGTATTGCACTGCCCTTTGTTCTGCGCATGTGTCCCTTACAATGATCATCATCCACAGCATCAAGTGAGCTGCTGAAACCTTGTACACTTGCAAACAGGTACATCCAAATTGTACACAGGCTGACGTTGTGCATATTGCATTGCATACTGGAGTTGTCATCATGCACATGGCCGGAGCAGGCAGTCTGAAGGTCTGGTTCGTGCATCTCAACGTGGCTGTATAACTGGCCATGCAACAGGGAATTTTCCAGGACCAGTCAGCACCCCATGCAGGAGTGCACATCAGGCATATGCTCTATGCTCATATAATCCGGTTCCGTGTTGTAGCCACTGGCCCAACGTTTATTAGTTGGCTGGGCTCTGTTGTTGGTTGCTACAGGGGTCGCTTGGCGGCAACAGCATGAGGCATTTTTTGACAGCAGTTACAACAATTGAAAGATGCTTTGCTAGCCACTCTGCAACAGAGTCTTAGTCCTGTCACAGAGCTCATGACGTTGTTGTTGGTGATGAACCTGAAGCCTGCCTCATTCTCCATCAGGTCTGAGGACTGCAGGAAGCCAGCGCTTGCAGCATATAATGTCAGCGATGGCAGCACAATGCTCTGCCAAGTGTCTGACTGGTACTTTCCTGCAGTAGAGGTCAAAGCAGCCCACATCGTGCGGCTGGAGTGGTCATCAGTGGCGGTGAGTGTTTCAGCAGTGTTCTGCAGGCTGCAATTGCAGTCCTTGCATGCTGGGTATGTGCTGCCTATATGCAGTATGGAAATGAATTCTCACAGCAGGTGTGCTGCAATGCAATGCAGGTTGGTAATTCATAGATCGCCATTTGTGGTGATGGCCTGATTTGTCTGTCGCAGGCACACATGCGGATTCCTATCAACTCATCAGAAAATATCATAATTATGCACAAGAAGATCAAAGAAGCCTACCACCGCCAGGAATGGTGTCTGCTGGTGCAGCCAGATGGCAGCATGCAGGTGCTACCTATGGCATATGTGCTAGCACCATTCTGATGCTGACTAGCCTGTGCAGTCATTAGGTCATAGTATTGGCATACCTGTTTGATTGAACGCCTCCACAAATTATGATGGAATGATTATAGCAGAGGTATGCAACAGCATCATGTCAATTTTTTTTTCAATAATCATATTATTGATGTGGCAGGATGATATCAGTAATGTGGGAGAACACTGCTCATGATCTCCCTCTTCTGTATCCTAAATTCGTACTGGGTGTAGGTAGAAGTCCTGCACAAGTCCCTGATGAAACCTCAGTTGAAAAGACACACCATCATTGGCAAGGGTGGAGAGCTGGGAACTCCCAGGGACAACAAGGTTAAACGGGGTTCTGATGACCCATTGAGTTGGGGTGACCTTCAGGGCCAGCAGCTCATAATCCCACAGGGGTCAACCACAAACCACGCAGCCAGCCAAGCGCTGCGTGACGCTGCATGCACTCAACGCGCAGCAGTCGGCTGTTGGTCAAGGCTGGATCAGGAAGGATGAGGTAGTGGTGCCGGAGACTGGTTGGTCCTCCCCTGGCTTTGATGAACAGCTGATGGGAAGGCTGTTGCGTGACGCTAGTGATATTGTCGCGCAGGGTGCTTGCAGTCAGCCTTGAAGGCGCCAGCGACGCAGCGCCAGGTGTCACTCCCGGGGACGGCTATAGCTGATGTGTTCTGCCCTCCTAGCCTTGCAATCAAGTTGTGGCTAGCTGATTGTCAGCTAGTGTCACTGACTCATGAGCCATGAGCATGGCATGCATTACTCAGACGGTGCATTGGAGCTTTCCTCTTGCTGATGCTGACTGTACAGCCTGTACAGTGGCACAGCCTGCTTCAAGCACTTGGTTTTGGATGTGACTGTGTTACGACAATCAAGCAGCAGGTTCACCACAAAAGACCTTGAGGTAGCCATTATTCTGCTGCAGAAGCCAAGCAAATGAACAAAGTAGGCCTCAAAAAGCTAAGCATCACCAACTTCTTCTAGCAGCAGGGCCAAACAGCATGAAGGAAAGCACTAGTCATGCATCATATGGGCTAGCAAGAGAGCAGCACGTAGCTGTGTTGCAAGCTACAGCCAGATTCTGTGCCATTAAGAAGGATCCTTTGCACGTTGATTGCTGTTGTGATTGACAATACCTAAGCCAGATTGTGCCCTAGTCCCTCGATGTGAAGTAACAGTCACAGGATTCCACACGGTAGTAGTAATAGTTGTTACCCTTTCCAGCCGCAATGCCCTTGGGAGAACGAAGCATGGTGGCTCAGCCAACCGCCACATCTGAACACTATGTGGGGAGATGACTCATCGAACCCACTTAACACACACATGACTGAACACAAGGCAGCATCTGCATGTGCAAGTAAACTAGTCCTTGTCCTCAAATGACAGCATACATCACTGCACAGCAAGATGGCTGAAGGAAGGAAGGAAGGAAGTTACCCTTTCCAGTCGCAAGGCCCTTGGGATAATGTACAAGATGGCTTATCCGCACTGTTGCCAGCACAGTGGCAGTGTATGCACAACAGTGGCAAAGGAGATTGAGCCGTATATACCATGTATGGGATGCATGCCACAATGGATGAGCCGACATGCAATGGCATATGAAGAAGACGGGACACCAACCACACAAGGAACTGTCTCTATGCACACTGGGTAGTGCTGAGATCAATCTGTTCTTGACTGTATTTCATCTCGGCGTGAGTGCCACTCCCAGAGCATGCTTGGAACTGCGCAGTGCTTGGAAGCTAGACCTGCACCTTCACAAGCTTATGCCTACCTAAATTGGTATGATTATAAGTATTACTGTACTATATAATAGTATAGTATGCAACTGATCCCTTTGGACATGTGTGTTCCCCTGGCCAGGTCTGGCAGTTGCCTGCTGGGAGTCATGACCAGGTTCATGTGGCTGAACAATATCAATGCAGCTCATCTGGATGTGATGACTGCAGCGTTCAGCTGCAGGAACCTGTCCATCGCTCCCAGTAGGCGACTGCAGCTGTGCCGCCGCGGCGATATTGCCACCCCATTAGTGGGGCCAGTGCTTGTCAACCAGTCAGCAGGATCTGCTTCACTCTTCCAGCCACCAAGTACTTCCCAAGGGCCTTACGGCCGGAAAGGGTAACCGTCCTTCTTAGCTTCATGCTTCAATGTATTCTTGGCTTCCTTCATCTGCATGATGCTCAGTAGTTCACTGCACCAAATAAGTACACCGGCACAAAAGCAGCAGCAGCAGTGGCAGCATGATGGGCAGGGAGTGTAGGGCCTCTGGACAAACAGCCAAGCGGCTTGGCTAGCTGTCAAAGCACCATAGACAGGCAAGTGTTGAAGCATTGCCCATTAAAAAGCATGCACCTGAATATGAGGCAGGGAGAACGTTGCTTTTGCCACACACTGGCATGGTAGGAGTGTGCCACAGCTGGGTCTGAAGTCTTGGTGGTGTAGAAACTGCGTTTAAGTACTTGCTGACCACATCACTCACCGTTGACTTGCTGCTTTCAGACGTAGACGTGTACAGAAGAGTCCAAAACAGCTTCATGAGCAGCAGCAATGTAGGACACTTGTGCAGGCAGCACCACGTTCTTGACCATCACCCCTGGCCATCATTACAGGGTCACACTTTCTACATGCAGGTAGGTCTGCGTCATTGTATAGTTCACGGCCGCACTGCCTGCTGCTGCTGACACTTTATCCTTGCAGTTGGGAGCTACTCCAAGTGTGAGTAATCCCCCAGCTATCTCTTTGTTGCCTGTAGCAATTGGCATGACAAGAGACAAACATATGTATATCAGCTGTCAGGACATACTCACTCAGCACAGCTTGAACCGCAGGTGACATGGCCTAGCAGTGCAGGGGCCATTGCAAGCTCATAACTCCAACCAGGCCCCTTTTACGCATTCACACAATTTCCAGGGACACTGTCATCAACTTTCAGACTAAGTTTGATCTTCTGCTGAAAGCCCAATCCAATTCAAAGCTGGATGTGATGACTGTGATGATTCCTCACATGTTACGGCAAATGTCAGAGGAAACCAGCGTTGTAGCAGGTACAAGTTGTGCGGGCCTTCATCAGCACACGTGTCAGACACCAGCAGTATCACATCAACCTGCCTGAGCTGCCTGTGGAATGACAGGACACACAAATTGTGCTGGTTTTGGTTCAGGAACTCTCAGCAACTGCTTTGATGTGTGGGGTGTAGGAACTCTCAGCAACTGCTTTGATGTGGCCACCTCAGGATAGACACAAAGCTGTGCTTGCAAATGGTAGACAATGAAGGAGTGATGGCGATGCAAAAGTCTGAGCTATCAGCACAGCCAGGGTCTCAATAATGCATGCAAGATCAGCAATTGTTGTCAACGTTGCAGACTTCAGCAGAGGTTTGGTGGTGCTCAACTTTTGCTTTTTTAGCATTAGCCAAACGCCACCAAACCTCTGCTGAGCTTTACTTACCAAAAAACTTTCAGCACATGTTGATGAAACTGCGTAACGATGCTGTAGAACAATGCCAGCAAATGCATGGGGCTGCAGTTGCAGTTGCAACATGGAAGCCAAGGCATTGAGCACTGCAACGCCATGTGAGTGCGAACAAGACTGCTGGAGCAGTGAAGCCGCAGCGACATTGCAAATGCTGTTGACAAAACCATTGCAGAAAGCTCGTCATCAACAGCACGGTCGCAGTGCAGCTAAATCTGCCAGGCCACAGGGTTTATGCAAGGAGTGGCCTTGTGCTGGTGGTTTATGCGGCCATCCTTTAGTGTGACCAAAACCGCTTTAATCAGAGGTTGCTGTTTGTCCAGCATGTAGCTTGCCTGAGTTGCTCCAAGCCATCTATTAAGTAGGCCAGTGACCTCGTGACCTCTGTGTCCCGAGCTCGTTTGTCCTGCAGCCTGCATGTGCAGCAGATGAGGGATCAGTATAGATGTTCAGAATGAAGAGCCCCAAGGAGGCAAGTCAGGGCAGCATTATTGCTGCAGCAGGAACTGAAAGTTCCTTACCACAATGACAGGTATGTGAAAGGGACTGGCGGCAATTCCATGACCTTGGCACCTTCTGATCAATGCAAGTAAACTTCTGGCCTGTGAAAATGCACAAATGTGTGGCTTCAAGCAGGTTTCAAGCGGATCGCCTCTTACTTGGAGTTTGCCAGCATCTTTGATAGATCATCTACAATGATGGCAGCTGGTAGGTCTTGGAGGAGATGCAGACAGGCTCCATAATTCCTCAGCTGCTGCAGATCATGGATGTACCTGAGCACAGGCCAGCAGCATCAGTAGCAGCACCGCAGCTGTGTATGAGAAATTGGGACCGTACAGCAAGTGCAATCAGTTTATTCAGATGCAACAGTGCCGGCTTATTGCCAGCGCGATCCACCTAACATATATCATTGCTTGCACAGAAGTCAAGCGCAGGTGGCAATGGTACAGAGGCAGCTGCTATCACTTTTGCAGTACCTGGATAACAGCAGTGAGGTGTAGAGTTGGAGTTATTCACCATCTGTGTTGTGAACCAACCACACGGTTTTGACTTACTTGAATTTGATGTTGCTGAATGCTGGATGCTGCTCAGATGTGTTGAAGGGCAGGAGTGGTGGGTTTTGATCAAGTTGAGTTCTGTCACAGAGGAACACCACCTCTCGACCCTTGGATGCCAAATGAAAGGCATAGTGGAACAGCAGTGTCGTTTTACCACTGCAGGAATCACTCAAGCAACATGAGATGCTGCGGGTCGGCATAAACGGCAAAAGGAAGCGCGGAGAGCACAGGTTGTTGCTTAGGTTGTGATGCAGTATGCAGCTACAGAAGCACCTGCGTTGCGGCCCATACAGAAGGCATCGTGGCTCATGTAGAGGTACATCAGGTAGCATGTTCAGTCTGGCTTGTTGTGCCGGCTGCTGCACGAAGTGGCTGAGGCTGATATCGCTAGCCATGCTGCTGTTCGCCCAAGGCCTGTTTCACTTCATCAACAGCAGATACAAGTCGAATAGTATCAATGAAGTAGAAATAAATGGCACTGCTCTGCAAGAGTGGATCAGCTTTGGCACACCAGGCCGGGAAGGCCGAGGAATTCGTAAATTGTTGTTATGTTGTGCAGTTCAGCACAGTTGAAAGCAGTGCCTGCATTCATCATCATCAAGGGCAGTCACGGTAGCGCAGCAGTCTTAGAGTCTGAGTGATCTAGCATTGTGCACTATAGGCTCTGCTTGACCAGTGTGTCCTGAACGTATCGTATGTCACGTGTGGGACCTTGCTCAGCTGGCCTGATCGTTGATTGAACAGTTCCTGCAAAGTCTCTTGTTGGTGCACATCTAGACAGTCCTAGCTGCTGTAGCTAAAAGCGCATGTGCAGTGAGAGAAATAATCGCCCATAAAATCGCCACGGACTCACAGCATCAAGATGGCTCGTGAGCTGAAAATATTGCATTTCAACGATGTATACAACATTGAAGGGTTTAAACAGGAGCCTGTGGGTGGAGCAGCACGCTTCGCCAGCAAGGTGAGGCCTATCTTGGACAACCTGCTGCCAGCATGGGGCCAACCTTTTGCAGATTTACATGGCTCAACAGCTCACCTGTCGCATGGATTTGGAATATCATTTCCCGGTCAATACATTGTATGTGGCATCATCAGCAGCATCTGACCAAAGGGGCATCAGTTTCTACATGTTGGTCTTGTTGCTGCATCCCAAGCAAACAGCTGGGCTGCAGCTTGCAGGAAGATGAGTGAGAATGTCATCTCATCCGTCACTTGAACTAAAGCAGTAATCCTGCATATCCTCAGTCAGCCTCTTCACTGTCATAAGCCACACGCCAACAGCCACAAGGCACCACAAAACAACTGCAGGGAAGTTCCTGACATAAGTGCCTGCAAACATGTTCATGCAACTCAGCAAATCCATATGCTAAGCAGCACAATGCGTGCTGGTGCCAATTGGCGCCCCTTGAAATTGTGTATTTCGTGCACCGCATGCTGCTGTGGTCCTGCAGATATCGTCGCTAGCAGCAGAAGCATCCAGTCCGCCCCTGGTGCTGTTCAGCGGTGACTGCTTCAACCCGAGTCTAATGTCCACAATGACGCTTGGTAAGCAGCAAAGCTACAACTGTTGCTGAATCAACAAGAACCATGGTGCCACAGGCAGTGATCACCGGTCTCTGTTGCCCTATGCAAACCTTTCATGCGCCAGGCATCACACTGGACACTGCTAGGAGAACTGTTTACTGTTTGTCTGCATGGCATGTCATCAGTGACCTATCAACCTCCAGCTCAGCTCATCCATATGAGGTCAAAGAACTTCGCATCTTGTTTGCAATCAAGCTTGTATGGCTACTGACGCTATTTTGGTGGTTGACAAACCAGCTAAATCCCGCGTCAAGGCCTCAATTGAGACACCATATTGACTGCCAACTGATTGTACCCTGTCGCTGCTGTGGCTGCTGATGCAGGCAAGCAGATGGTACCCATCTTAAACCATTACAAGGTGGCAGCTGCTTGTGTGGGCAACCATGACTTTGACTATGGCATAGACAACTTCAAGTGAGCTACCCTGAGGGAGTGGTCAGCTGCTACACCAGTGCTCTGTGATCATCACATAGGCACTGGCACCAATTGTCACACCGCTGCATGTGCAGCAACATCGGGTGCTACAGCCACTGCAACGCAGCAGAACGCAAAGCAGCTATATAATTGCATGCTGGGCTTGCAAGCTGGTGCCCTGTTCACTACCCATCAGTCATGTTGACCATGTCAGCAGAGCATCCTGCCTGCTCATAGCACATACATGACTGATGCGTCATCTGCTTGCATTGCAGGGGTCTAGTCAAGGAGTGCAACTTCCCTTGGCTAATGGCCAATGTACTGGATAAAGCCACAGGTGATTCAGCTATGACTTAAATGAACACACTGGTGCTGAGCATGACTTTGCAGCCATAGCATATCTCCCAGCTGCAGTCACACTGCTGTGGCATCAACAGATGCTCTGCGTGCATTGTAGGTGCTGCAGGGTCTGGTACCGTGCATAGGAAACCCTGTGGTCAGCTACTCACAATGGTTTCCACCTTGTATCAGCTTCAGGCAGCTTCCAGTCCCAATCAATGGACTGCTGACTGCCTGCAGCAGTGGCCTTGCTGTCCACCTACTTGTGTACTGCATTGGTGCTTCATATGCATATGCCTCAAGCAGCAGCTTGCATCTGCCAGCACTCTGATGCAGCGTACCACGGATTGTGTTGTTTCCTGCAATGCCTAATGGGTGGCGGTGATCTGTGGCGGGATGGTTCTGCAGGAGAACCACTGGCCGGTGTTGGGAGGACAATCATGATAGAGCATCAAGGCATCAAAGTTGGAGTTGTGGGCCTGGTGGAGTCTGATTGGATTGAGTGCCTGAGTACTGTTGAGCCGGAAGATGTCGAATTCATAGATCCAGTAGAAGAGGGCAGGAGGCTTGGCAAAGAGCTGAGAGTGAGTTTTTTGCAGAGGTATTGCAGCAAATGAAGTGTGCCTGAATGTGACCAATAGCATGCAACTACAGAGCAATGGCTGCAAGGACTGCCTGATCTGCAAAGTGGTTGCGATCATCTGCTTTGGCAGTCAAATTGCATAGCTGCAGTCAAATTGCATAGCTGCAGACCTCCTAGAGACAACAGCGTCACCTGCTTGCTTGTGTGGTTGTGATCATCTGCTTTGCAGTAAAAATGCATGGCTGTGGATTTCCTAGAGAAGACAGCGCCACCTGCTTGCTGCTGCTGTTGCTGCTGCTGTTGTTGCTGCTGCAGGAACAAGGGGCGGAGCTGGTGATAGCGTTGACTCACATGCGTGTACCCAATGACATCAAGCTGGCAACACAAGTATCAGAGATTGATGCTGTGTTAGGAGGGCATGATCATCACGTGCAGGTGTGGATGTGTGCAGCTAGTGGCGCTGCCTGTTATCATGGGTCTGAGTTCTTGTCCTTGAGCAGCATAACAGAGCTGAGTAATACACAGTAGATTATGCTACAGCAAAGCTTGGCACAGCGCACCACAGCAGCACAGATGAATTTGATCCACAGCACAACACAAAAGGCTTTGTGAGCTTGCTTTTTCAAGCGCAAGTCGGCGCAGCAGGCAAGCACTGCACAAAGCCGCCAATGGTGTCTGCTAGTGGTGCTGGTTTATGCAATACTTGAATAAGCATCAGCTGGCCAACAGCGCCAGTTATCGATCATGCTGATGCTGTTCTGCTTTGCAGGTGGAAGTCCTGCAGCCACATAACAACCTGCTCTGCAAGTCAGGCACAGACTTCAAAGCCCTCACTGAACTCACAATCACACTGCCACAAGCAGCAACAGCAAACGGCAACAGCAGCAAGCAGCATCAGCAACAGAAACCAAAGTTTGAGTGGCAAACATTTGATATAACATCAGACATACCAGAAGACAAAGAGGTGGCACAGATAGTAGCGGAATATACAGAGTTGCTGGGGTCCCAGATGGACGAGGTTTTAACACGGACTCTAACACCTTTAGATGGGCAATTCAGTACAGTACGGACACAGGAGAGCAATCTGTGCAACTTGTTCTGTGACGTGTTTCGGAGGGCATGCAGTGCTGATGTGGTCATCATCAACAGCGGAACATTCAGGTTGGTGTCATGAGTGACCTGGTAAACTGCAGTGTGCTGTTGACTTATCTGCATTGTCTTCTAGAGCTTCCAGTAGCTGTTCTTGCATACATGGCACATGATGCCACAAAGCGCCTTCCTCCTTTTGTAAGTGCAATCCCCGTTCTTGCCGTATGTGTACGGCGTTGGTGTCTTATGCGAGCCTGTTATTGTATTTGTTGCAAAACTGCATCAGGCTCGCCCTATCTCATCATGTTTTCTGCATGCCTTTGACACTTGGCCGCCGGACCTTATTTGGTGCAGATCTGACATGACCCACCCTGCTGGTGACTTCACCTACAAAGATCTGGTGACAATTCTGCCCATGATTGATGAAACAACAGTGCTGAAGGTTACAGGACAGCAGCTGCTGGATGCTCTGGAAAACGGCGTCAGCCAGTGCCCGAAGCTTGAGGGAAGGTTCCCACAGGTGAAATGATTCAGTGTACAGAGGACAGCCAGCTTACTCTAAACGGTTGCTCCTGGCGTTGGCTAGCTGTTACTGGACTGTCCCAATAGGAATGGCGGGTAGAACACCTCAGCATCATTGTTGCACGGATAGGGTTCATATTGATATCAGCCTGCCGCTCTTGCTTACCCTAGCACTGCCAAGTACCAGCTCACTCCAGTAGCACAGATTACTGTCATGTATGACTGTAGCCACAGAAGCCAACAGAACCATCGCTGTCTGTTGCCTTTGAGCAACAACCACAGCATGCCCAGTTCAAAACCCCAGAGAGGTATATACATGAATGATACAATATATGATATACAGCAGGACAATGCCAGGAAGAGTGACCCTTGTAGAGCACAGGTCCAAGGTCTGTGCTGCTGACTAAGTGCCGTCTGCCCTGATCGCCTGCCACAGGTCAGTGGCATCAGATTCACCTATGATCCCTCAAAATCACCAGGCAGCAGGATTGTGAGGGACTCTGTCACAGTTGGGAGTGACCAGGAGCCTCTGAAGCTGGATGAAACCTACGCCCTGGCCACAAAGCAGTACCTTGTAGAGGGCAAGGACGGCTACACAATGCTGGAGGTGTGGTTCATCAGTAGTCAGTTATATAATCCCTTGGTGTCAATGGCATCATCTCTTAGTGCTGCCCAAGCTGTGGCACAAGCCATCTGTTTGCTGGTTCCCTGGCTAAAATCTAGCGCAGTAGACGGGTCCATCAGGACCCTCATCAAAACGTCCAGTACCAGCAGGCCAGTACATTGTGATGCGCTTGATAGCTCTTGAAATAGCTGACCGACCAGCTACTCCCACAAGCAGTGACTGCGCAAGACGTATGTGAGCTTTCAAGGCTGTTGTGTTGCTGCTGTCTTACTGATGCGTCACTATCTTCACTGTATGTGACCGTTATGTGACTTTTCTGTGAGTGTGACATATTCCTATGCAATTTGTTTGTTGCAGGACGCACCAGTGCTGATGGACACTGAGGTTACACCAGACTTCAACACAGCTGTCAGGAATTACTTCATGATGCTAGATGTGAGTCACACCAGCAAGCCTGAGGCAGCCGTGGTCCAGCACAGCAGTTGGTTCAGCAGATTCTGAGTCTATTCAGCTTGGCTGCAACTGATGCAACGTACTGTTGTTTCTGACAACCAGTTCTGGAACAATCTGGTGACCAATATAAACTAGTTGCCATCCCTATCCCAACGCCTTTGCATGGATTGTACCTCGCAACTCTGCCACAATGCTTGCAGGTACTGAATCAGCTCAACATCAACAGCAAGGTCAAGACCTTTGCTAAGCGCTGGGCCCAGGCAGCAAAACACAAGGACTGGGACAGACAGACATACCTCATCAAAACCGGCAACTGCACAAAATGCCCCAAAACAGGAGATTATGTTATAGCACCTGTTCTTGATGGAAGAATAAAGTGTGTTGGAGAGGAATGTCCTGCACCACACGAGGTAACTGAGGTCAAGTTGGAGTAATCGTTTTGAGGTAATGTGCATTGGCAGGTGGTGTCCTGGTGCATGATGGGGGTGCATCAGCTATCGCAAAGTTGTTCACGTACGTTTGGCATTTCCATCATGTGCTGAGGTGCTTGTGCTGTAATCTTTTTGTGTTGTGACTACTAATGCAAGAAAGTCTCAATGCTGATTAAGACAAGGATGTGGCTTGTCACAAGTAACGTGAGCCTCTCTATCAAGCCCTGCAAGTGCAGGGTAAGCTGCAGTAAATTACCAAACAGTATGTGTCAATCAAGTGCAATCAGTAGTTCTATCGGATACACTCTCTAATTGTTGCATGGCGTACTGTCTTTCTGGTCTCTGCAAGACCCTGACTGCTATGGGTGTGCTTTGATTTGTTCAGGCCTGATCACGCATGTGCAGTGCATTGTCCTTTTGTGCGGATAGCTGCTGGTTTTTGGCAGCAAGATTGCGCCGAATGCATTGTTGGTCTGCAGCATCCTGGTGACTTGAGGTCATTGACCAATGAGTACCTCTCCCACCTTGACTGAACCTCGGAGGGTCTTGCGATCAGAAAGGTTATCACCCCTCTCCCTTCATTATTTCATGAGGTGCTTGTTTTGCAAAGAAGACTGCAAGTCAACTAAACGTTCAGTGCTGAACAGCTAGCTTGTGGACGCCCAGACATGGTAGTCGACTATGACGTCATGACTGATCAGCACGAAGCCAGTAGTTTTGTGATCTGCAGGCCGGAGGTCACGGATGGGCCAACGACTTCAATTTGGATTCTGAATTTAAGCGGCTGTTTCAGCCCCGTACGCGTGTTGCAAGCCACCACTACTCACTGTTTCCAAGCTGCTCGAGCAGAGCTCTGGTTGTGTTTGTGGTGGCTTCTTGGCGTTTGACGCAAATGTGGGCAACCTTAAGTGGTGTCCACCAAACGATGAGCTGCGCAATGCGCATGCGATTAAGAGAACCACTCGTTACAAGACCCGTTTGAAGAACGTTAACGCAGAAGGCTTGCTAACCGTTGCGCGGGTTGCTTCGGGCCGGCGGAAAGCTGGCTCAACTTCACACTCAGTTCAGCTAGTTGGCTGCCAAGCTGGCTGAACGTGAATGTGTTCACGGTAAAGAGAGCCTGGCAAAGTGCCTGGATGAAGTCGGAGGCAGCACGCGTGTCCCTGCGCGTCCACTTACTAAAGTAATGTTACTATCACGGCTTTGAGGGTTCAGCCCGGTAAGTCTTAAGCCTCAAGATCTCCTAAGCCTCTCCCAAGCCTCTAGAGTCATACCCCTCAAAGCACGTATGGTGCACCGGGGCCCAGTCAAGGCTAGGCTGGCAGCTGATTTATCAACTGTCTAATTCGTCATAGTGACGGTCACGGTAAAGGTTACAACCTTCGTCTGAACATTATTTGAAGGCTGCGGCAGTAACAGCCATGTACACGGGCATGCCATGGCTATACCCATTATTTGATGGCCATCATAATACATGTAGGTACATGCATCTTGGATATGGTGTGGACATTTCCGAGGTTACTAACCAGCTCGGAGCTGTTCCGGACTAGAAGTGGCCACTACTTGTCAGGATGCCATGGCTCTGAAAATCATTGCCATATGAGAGATGCATCTCCTCGCGATCGCCTTGATTGCAGGATTGCTATGGCTGAAGGGTGATTCATATATATTGCCATCTCCTTGCCACTTGGCAACAAAAGACTGTTCCTAGTAGGCTCCCCGGCCTTTTGAATGTGCAGAATGACAGCTTGACAAAGATTCATTCTGATAGGCCAAGAAACAACAGACACATTTGCACACAGTATGCTGATGGAGGAATACAGCTTGCCGGTATGCACAGGCACACCCAGCTTAACACAGAGCAAACAAGACCGTCTGCAGCAGAACCCGTCCTCTGCTGTGTCACGATGCGAGTTTCAACAATGCTGCCACTGCCACATATACCTTCTCAATGCATTGCTCAGGCATCCGATGTGATAGTCATGCAGATATGCACTACGAGTGAGATACTTACAGACAATTGTTGCACACGGTACACACCACGTACGGTACCAGCTGAATGCTCTCGCACCATGCCATGAGCATGGGCAGATCAATCTGTTGAGGGCCTCAACTCAGCAATATGCAGCAATATGACCTGCACTGCATCAAGCAGATGACAGTAGCACAATGCAGAAATGCTTCAGCAGATAGTGTTGAGGCCACAGTTCTCAAACTAGCTATCAAGGTCAGGCTGCCCACATACGGTTGCACCACAGGGAACCACCCTTACCTTACCTGACCTGATGTTACCCTTCTTGGCAACAGAGGCCACACTGGACAATCCTGAAGGCTACAAAGCAGAGCTATGAGCCACTGCGCTTGTGCCCTTTGTGCCTTCTGCGGTGCTTGTGCCTGCTGCTGTGCTTATGCTTGTGCCGTTTCTTTTTCTTCTTGCTGCTGCTGCCCCCTTCTTTACGCTTGTCCTCTCTGGAGGCTTTCTTGGCTGACCTGACAAGCTCGATGGCTTCCTTGATGTCTGCTGCAGTAGAATCTCTTAGAAGCTTATAGCCTCCACCTGGAGACACCAGGGCAATTGAAGAAAGATTTTGCAATGGCAGGGGCGTCACAGATATATGCTGCTGGATAATTAGGTCATGCACACCCTTGCTGTGGCTTCAAGCACCACACAATGTATAATATGTGTGTCAATAAGCTGTATTTGTTTGCATACTATCACAACCGTAAGTCCACATAGATGAAAGACTGGTTGCAGCAGTATCCTAGCCCGCTGATGGCCGTCCTTCAAACCTTGACGGCCACAGCTGTCTTCAAAAGCATTATCTTGCAGCCGCAGTGTAAGTTGCCTGACAAAGCCCTTGCAGCCAGCACTGCTGTCACTGTAAAGGCTCACACCAAATTGACCCACCTGCATCATCATCAGACCCAGAACTGAAGCTACCACTGTCGCTGCTACTGCGACTGGTGCTTTCACTCCTACTTCTCCCTCTGCTTCTGCTTCTGCTACCTCTGCGGCTGCGCCTTCTGCTGCTCTCTGGCTGCTGCGTCTGCTGTTGAATGGACTCCCTGCCACGGTTGTGCTGCACCTGCTGTTGAGCCCTGTCCTGCAGCGTCTGCCTGTCCTCTCCTCCTCTTGTGCGGCGATCTGGCAGCTGCTGCTGCTGTTGTTGCTGTTGCTGCTGTCGCTGTTCCGCTGGCTGCTCTCTAGCACTGTGCCTGGCCATTGCCGATTTGGCAGCCTCCTCTTGTACTGCTGCAGCCTGCATATGCTGTCTGGTGGCTTGCAGATATTTAGATGCATTAGTATTGCTCGGGTCCCGGTCTAGTGCTGCCTGGAAGTCTGCGACTGCCAGCTCAAAGTGCTTCTGGTTTGCATGAGCTGCACCACGCGCCACGTATGCATCACAGTTGCCAGGGTCCAGATCCAGAGCTTTGTTGTAGCATTCCAAGGCTTGCTGGTAGTCACCTGCAGGCTCGCATGTTCATGGGCTGGATTATTACAGCAGGGATAGCAAAAGTGGTTCAAACTGTCTATTGGTGCGAGCAGCTGTGTGATGAAGCACATCACAGAGAGATCAAATGCAGGCCAGCTGCCACATGGTTGTTCGGGCAGCCCAGTGCCAGATGCTGTGGAGATGACACTCAAAAATAGGTTGAGGTTGAGGACATTTGGTAGCCATCGCAGGGATTCATCAGGTGGGGCTGCTTATGTCGGCTAGTGCTGTTAGAAAACCCCACAATGCTGGTTTAGATGGGTAGAAGCCCAACTGTCATCATTTGCAACTCATTAGTTGAATAGCATTGGTTGGAACAGGCTGTGGTTTTTCGCACCTGACTTGGCACAACCAACTCCTCTGCGTACTGCTTCAGCTGACCAGGCCTTGTCAACCTGCTGTTTGATAGCCTGTACTGCTGCGGCTGCTGCAATGCAGTGATCTCTACCCATGAAAAGGCTACCTGATAAACTACTTGTCAACTGAGTGAGCCCATAGGCCTTGGCCATTGCCTCAACACTGTGGTTGCTGATAAATGGTGGGCTTGATTCCAAGATTGACACGTAAGTCTCTGCATCCGCTGCTGAGCTGTTAGAATCAGATCTTTCAACATCTGTTGTGGCACGTCGCTGGCCGCCTGTGGCAGATATCATCTGCTGCAGATTGGGTGTGGATGAGAAGCCCCAGCTGTCAGGCAGGACAGCTGCCTTGCTGGCATCTGCTCCATCTAAGCCCAGCACTGCTAGCAGATTTTCTATTACCTTACTCATAGCTTCAACGACAACGTTGCGGCACTCCGTCTGTGACCGAGATGCGAAAGTCCCGCACAAGCAGCAGCACAGTGGTACTGGGGCACCCCACACAATCTCTGCCTTGGCCATGCCCAGCCAATCCTAGCCTTAGTGATCTAGACAGCGACTGGCCATCGCATATTGTGCATTGCGCATCCTGTGTTGTTCTGGACAACTTGTTGTTCAAGCAGCAAGTAACTCGTCAGTAATCCTACGAATTCTTGTCCCTCGTAAGAGAAGCGCAGGTGCGAGCTTCAGGAATCGTACGATGATGCGGATATGGCGCAATGGTTATGGTCCTTTTTCAGCGTGCCCAAGTTGACAACCATGGAGGAGCATCACAGGAACGAAGCTCTTTGCAAGGTTTTGGATAGTGAAGGGACCAACGTAGCCTCTATAGACACTGGCGTAGACGCGGGTGCCAACCCGACGGCAGCCTTAGAAGGTGCGCTCACTTGATGGCGCTGGACTCATTGCAGCACGACTGCCATGCAGCTTCAGGGAATTCTTGCTGCTGTCATCGCTTAATAGTACGTCTCGCATCAAATAGCGCATACCGCTTGCAGCATGCATCCGCTTCAGCGTAGGTTGGCTATTCAAACTGTGCTGGGCACCTGCCTGCTCGCGCCCCAAAGCTCATCTGAGGCAGGGCATCCAAGGCCTCTTAGACCTCAACAGTGGAACGTCAACAGGCTCACATGGAGGCTGCTGCTGCATTCTAGTTGGTGTCAGTTGGCTGGCTGGCGCTGCGTGCTCATGCTGGCCATTCCTTGCCTTTGCTTTGCGCTTGCAGAAGAGCACTTGCTGCGATTGAAGGCCGAAGCAGATGCACAGGATAAAGCTCAGCGCCTGCAAGTTGCGCAGGAGCAGCTAGCAGAGTATGCAGTTGAGAAGTCCAGGGCAGCAGCAGACATCCTGCAGGATGCAGGGGCGTTGGAACAGGCACTGCAGCAGCTAGCAGGCAACTCTCCAGCTGCTGAGGTGCTGCAGCAGGTCCAGGTGCTGAAGCAGAAGCTGGCAGAAGCAGCACTAGAGGCGCAGGCATTTTCAGAGCAGCAGCAAGCAGATGTAGAAAGACTGAAACGTTCTTCTCAGCAGGTGAGCATGCTTCGCAGCTTGACTCAATTCCCCCTGCCCTCAAGCCATTGCATCCATACCTGCTCATTGGTTGCTACTTCTAGCGTGCTGGCAGGGATACATTGATGCACCTCAAGAGCAGTTCTCTTCCAGCAGTCATGTGGGTTGGCAGGACAGGCGGTTGAGATGGCCCGAATGCTTGCACCTCCTGCAAGTACAGTCTGATGGCTGTGCCTGCCCTCCTGCTGCGGAAAGGCCTGTATCAAACATGTTTGAAGTGCAGCCGCAACGCTGCAGCTCAGAAGCTGCAACATAATCTTGTCCAGAGTTGTAGCACTGGTGCGGTGCACAGGCCAACAGCAATGCTGTTTGTCCTGCAGGCGCAGCTGATGGACGTTGACGGTGATGTTGAACACAAGAGGGCACGGGATAGCATGACAAATGGTTTAGAAAGCAGCAGTGATGACCACGAGCAGCAAGAGCAGGTGAATCAACTGGCAGCATGCTCCAGTAGCATGGGTTGGCAGCTTACAGGCTGCTTCTCATGGCGTTTTAAGTGTATTGGGCTTGTGCAGTGCTGTAAGCAGGGGGCTTGTGCAATGATATCAGCAGGATTTGGCAGTGTACCTCAGCGGTGCACAGGCAGGCGTTGTATCGAAGCACATAGGCTTCCTGAGTATAGCAGCCAACAGTCCAGCAGCTTGGCTTGTACAGTTTGTAGGTAAGTGTGTCACACAGGACTATTCAGGTCCCGGCAACAGCCATGTGTGTTGTATCACAGCACCTCTTGGAGTAACTCTTTTGTTGCTGCAAGCTCTTCCATTGTTCAACTCACATCATGCGGTTTGTGTGCTTGTTTTTAAACACCTTTGCTCTGCAGCAGGAGCCGAGCAGCTCAGGAGAAGCAAATGGTGACGCAGATCAAGATGCCGCTGCAGCTGCTGCAGCACCAGTCTCAGCAGACTTCGTAGCAGCCAAAAGCAAGCTCGGCAGCAGTGCAAGCAGCGCAAGCTTAACCAACGGCCTGAAGCAGTCGCAGTCAGGGTTCCGGGAGCGCTGCAAGTACATCCCGCTGCGTTTGGAGCTCAAGGACAGACGGCTACTAAGATTACTTGAAGCTGCATTGAATGTCAGCGAATACACAGACAAGGTGTGTGTGGGTGTGTGTACTTGTGTCCACAGTCCATATGTGCCAGACTTGGGCCATCCACTATTCAGTTTTTGTCACTTGCATTGTTGTATGGTGTGGCGGCTAACTGCTTCCACACCATACAACCAGTTGCACTCGAATGGCAATAATGCTGCACTTTGCCATACTGTGTTTTGCCAATGGCAATGATACTGCACATTCCCTCTGCAGCCTTGAACAGGCTTGCTCTCTTTACTTTACACCTTGGTAGCCAGAAGAGCAGCAACTTCTGTGTTAGCTGCGCAGGTGGATATTCTAGCTTGGCGCACGAAGACCTCAAGAGTGCATGCACAGATCAAGGACTTCTGTGCCATCCTCAGTGGTGAGATGGCTGGTGCTTGGCTTGCAGGTTCAGAGAATGCAGCTGTGATTGTGTTGCCTATGGTCAATTGCAGCTGTACTGTCGAGTGTCCAACATTCCTCTTTGAAAAGGGTCACATCAGCAGAGAAGACCTTGGCAAGTTAGCGTGAAAAGTGGCTCTGGAATGGCCTCTTGCAGCATGTGCATGTGCCCTGCAGTAGGGTTGTGACAAGCAGTCAGGTGCTGTGCAGAAACTGTTGCGGCAATCAGAAGAAACACAGTGCCCTGGAACAGCTAACATCGGTCTGGTTTGAACAGCTGACTTCAGTCTGATATGATTAGCTGTTCTGCTGACATACTGCAGGGCTTGTGGTGGCCCAGGACTACAAGCGGGGGCAGCAGCTGGTAGCAGACCGTGACTTTGACCAGAATGCCGACTTCTTTCAGAACGTGTTTGAGATTGGACGCCGCTACAAAATCATGAACCCGGAGAAAATGCGCAGCGAGTTTGGCAAGCTGATGTATATGCTGATGGACAGCGCAGACATGACAGTACAGGTTGGTGATGAGGAGCTTGCTAAGAGCTGCTGCTTGCAGGATGCCGGAGCAGCTGCTGCATTTGGCTGCTGGATCTGGCTCTCTGGTCTGGTAGCTCACAATCACCCGTGGCAGTTCTGCCAGCATTGACAGTCTGCGCTTGCACACCGCTAGGGCTGCTTGATGGCTTGCTTGCTGTGGAGTCCTCCTGCTCTACTACTGCTGCAAATGGTCACAGTGTTCTTGTTGCTTGCTGAAAGACAACATGCGGTTCTTGTGAGTGTCCTGCCGGCAGCAGTGTTCTCATCAGCTATGTGTGCCTGTGGAATGCAGGATCTGCTTGGTTTCAGCTGTGTACGACCCCTGAAGACTGTTGCCTCATTTTTAGAGGAGAAAGGGCGGCTTGAGATGCTCGATGACCCCCTCATGGAGGTGATCGCCACCTTACATCCTTTACACCAACACTGCATCCTGACTTGCTTTCAAAATGCATGATTTGTGCATTGCACTGCAGTTATTAGAGCTGATTCTGGTGGGTGTTCTTCGTCATCTGCATTGTCAGCTGGTACATGCAGCAAGTAATCATGGATGTCCATAGCGACCTACGCAGGCCTGCGGCGTTGTGCTGATGCTGCATATCTGCTTACTGCCGCCCCTGCAGATTGCTACAGCAGAGATCGTGGCTGGTGATCGTGCCCGGGCACTGGTGCAGCGGGACATCAAGATTAAGGAGCGGGCAAGAGAGCAGCTGGCAAAGAAGTACAGGTGGGCTTGCAGGATTGTCAACACACTCTCACCAGCTTGTTCAGCACCTTTCTACGGTGCTGCAAGTTTGACTTATGGAGCCTGTGTTGTCACTTTGAAGGTGTTGCATGTCAATGGGCATTCGTCTAACCACTGCAAGGATTTTACCTGCTGGCATGCGTCCTATCTTCCTTCAAATTAACTTGCTGCTCTGTGCACCGAATTGCTACATGTTGGGTTCCCTGAGAAACCCTGATTGTTTGATGCTTTGCTGGTTACGTCGTGCTCCTGGGCTCAAGCTGGCACCTCATGCTGTGTGCTGTGTGTGCCGTGTGCTGCAGGCACGCACAGTTGAGTGAGCAGGAGATTCTGTGGGCCATCTACTCCATCAGTGACAACAACAGCTACCTGCTCTTCAACAGGTGAGGGCATGCTGGGCTCTTCCTTCCTGTGCAAAGCATGGGAATCCATCTGCTCCTGCTGCTTATCATGTTGGCACTCTGTGAGTGTGCAATCACTTGAAGCGGTAGCAGTTTTCGTCCTTAAGTTCGCCTCACACGCTGTAGGCAACAGCTGTAGAGGTGTCTTAACAGCACAAAATCAGCCTTGCAGTCTGGCCCTGTGGACGGCCAACAGCTGGCCTTATCCCAGCTGCATGCACTGATCCAGATCTGTCTTGCCTTGCACTGCCGCTGCAGGGACCCAATTGACCGCATGATTCAGTACTTCACGAGCACTTTCAGGCCAGACGCCATTGAAGACCCCTACAGCCTAGCCATTACAGGAGGCAGAGGTGGAGCCCGACTCACACACAGCCATGAAAGGTAGGTGTTGGCCCCTAGCTGCAGCCAGTATTCCAGCCCCTATGTGCCACAAGGGACTGCTACACGGTACCGAAGTACAGCTGACCGACTACATTGGTGCTGCTGGTTGACTTCAGCACGCAATGCATTGCATGTTCAATCACACACAGCCAGGGAATGATGGGGCTCCTGAGGAACATCATACAGCACTTGCAACACTTGAATACTACGGCCCAGCACCAAGTGCTTGGATTTCACTGCATTGCTCTGCTGTACAGGCAGTACCATTACGTCCTGCAGTCCCTCATGCTCTGGCGGGAAATCAGCAATGACATGTTCAAGCTGTGGTACCTAGCAGAAGAGGACATGCTGAGGGAGGGTGCCAGCTACAGGCTTTGTGACACCGGGCAAGGGCTCAACAGGGTGCAGTCTGCGCCTCGCTTGTCTCGGGCCATGTCCGGCATCCTGGGCAGGTGTCAGGCGGCTATAGGCAGCTGGGTGGGCAGCAGTGTGATTCACATGGGTGATCACAACGTGCCGAACGCACTGTTCTTTCTGAACAAGTACACACAGGTAAGCCTGGAGGGTAGAGCTCTTCCATCTGGGTGGCAGCTGGCTGCTGCATGTCAGCTTGGAGCCCACGGGCCCTTGCACATGGACGGTTGCGATGACTTTGCATTGCGAAGCTTGCCGCTGTCACTAGCAGCTAGCTGTCTATTTGCAACCGGTTCCAAGCAGACAAGTATGTACGTGATCCCTCCAAAGACCAGAAAGGTGCGGCTCGTGGAATCTTACCTGAGCAGTGTGTGGCTTGACAGAAGGCAAGTAGCATGTTGAATTGAACTCAATTTGTCCATTGGTCTTCTATCTGTCACTGCAGGTGCCCCAGATCTTAAACCCCGTAGTGCTTGTGCTGGATGAGTTGCCCAAGCTGTACAGCAGAGACCAAAACTTGGCACAGTACATTGATGCAAGCTTTGGCAGCTTGGAGGACTGCAGGAAGTTCATCCTCACTGACTTCTGCAGACACGCATTTGACGGCAGTGGAGCAGATGTAAGTGCCTATCGCTGGAGTGGGTAACACTACAAATCGGCATCCTCCTCAAGTCAGATTCACACCGTGCTTGCGCAGATCTGCACAGAGAGTGGTTCTGCTTCTAAGATTTTGGTTCACATGGTGCGAGTGTTGCTTGCCACACGTGCACGCTAAGGAGGCCCATATTCTGCTGGTTCCCTCGTGTGAAACTCAGCAATGCTTCTGTCCCCTTGTTGCTGTTGCACAGCCAATGCTTGCTGTCTATGTTCTACCCTGACCTTTGTGCTGTTGACCTCTTTGCAGAACTTCTTTGATGCTGGAAGCTGCATTGATGGCCGCCTCACCAGCGCCTGGAACTGGTGCAGCAAGGTGAGGTCATGCGCACTGTAAAAGAGATAGAGCCTTGCAACAATGCCAGCTGTCATGGCATTTGCACTGTGTGTGTGCTGCTAACAGCCCAAAAGCCAATTTTATGATAACACCTCTGATCGGTAACCTGATAAGATGCAGTATCCCACATTATTCAGATACTCAATCATCATAATCATAAACTCTAGACTGCAGACGTCAATAAAGCAAGCAGAGTCCTACTGCTTGGTGCATAGACATCCAAGAACGAATTTATGATGGTGAATGGGTGCTTTACTGATGTCGCTATAATTACTGATGTTGCTTCAATCATGTTAACAGCAGTGTTCGCTTACTTTGCCTGCAGATTGAGAAGAAGCCCTATTACAACATCTTCAAGGTTGCAGGCTTTGTAGGTTTTGACGGCGACTTTCAGAAATAGAAAGTACACACTAGCATCGTGGCAGGTGACAGAACGCAGCTTACACGCACAGCTTACACGCACTGCGCCCATTGGCGCAGCAATTGCATTCATTGCTGGCGGTGGCAGGTATCCTTGTTGGCGCATCTGCTGGGATGACGCGCACGTTATTATAACCGTAAGTCAAACCTTGCAGCTGTTTGAATGTGTCGCACTGGGTCATATGTGCAGGAGGGTGTGCATCGATCGGTTGCAGATCGGATTTGGCTCTTACTAAGGCATGCAATGAATAATTATTTGCATAACGGCAACAGCTGAATTCTACGGACCTTGCAAGTGGTCTTTTGGCTGCAATCTGCAAGTTGAAGTGTGCTCATCTTAGAATGTGATCATCTACAGTCATCTGTGTGTAGCTACACGCATCAATCCGGGTTTTGTGTGTCTGGTTGTGCCCCTAGGGGCCTGCCACAGTTTGTAGGCTTCTTGCTTGACCAACAGTGGGGTAACATGTGGCAAAAAAGCTGACAGTGTAGTGATAGCAGTGAGGTCTCTGTATACTAGACTCGGTAAGTGCCTTCCTTGGTGAAGGTGAATGGCTGGCTGTCCTAGTCATTGCAGAACCCAGCAGTTGCCTTGTCTGCTGTTAGCCTACTGATAAAAAGTGTCGACATCCACAGGTTGCCATCACAGTTGTCAGGTGTTTTGAGACAAAAATGAAAAACCGAAAAATGACACCTGTGTACTACCTACGAGCAGTACTCAGTAGGCTAAGTACTACTAGTAGTTCTAATAGGACTTGGGCTGTGTACACTGTAGGCTGAGACGGCTATTGCTTTATTACTGCTAATAAGTGGCATATACGGTGTGCCAGCTACGGCCGTATACGCTGAGTAGCTCATTTACTGCAAACCGTTCGCACGTGTGCACCGTGCCAGTAACTGGCCGCCACGGTGCCTGCAGTTGAAAGCCAAATCAGGCATAGCGCTGCTGTCTGCGATTCTGCTACTGTAGCTGCGCCCGGTTCAATTCAGCCTTGAGTATGTGTAGCGCATCACCCTTGGTATGGGCTGCTTGTTCGACAAGCATGCTACAGTCTCGTCAGATTTGTGCCGTCATGCCAACAGTCAATGTGCAGGTACCATGTGTAGCGGTGGTGTGCGCCGCTTCACAAAGAGAGCTGCTAAAAATGCGTGTGATGGGATTTCAAGCGTGTGTGGTCACTGTTGCCCATTGCGCCGACACGCTGGTACCATGGTCTGCTCGCAAGCAAACCAGCGGAGCAGTACACGGCTTGTTCTTTGCTGTGAGGATCTCCCAGGAGCTAGAGCTCCGTTATGCACAGTATACAGGATTAAATGTTATATGTTTGAAGTGATAGGCCTCCTGCGTAAATGCGCAATCACACAGTTTGGTGTCTTCAGGTCCCTGAATGACGGGGCATGTCAAGTCGCTTTTGCCATACTTCACCCACCCCGAATTAGCATCATAGTCTCGTCGACCCTCTCCTGCATCAGCAACTGCTCTGCTCGCTGAGCTTGCAACAAAGTTGCAGTCTTAAGCCTGCGCAGGTGTTCCTTCAGAAGCACACAGACAGCGCATCACGCCGTGTATCGATGTATGTATGCTGAGGTTGTCCATCAGAGTCATGAGGACCATGCGGTGTAGCGTGAACGGTGCCAATGGCCCTTCGCGCATCGCACCGCTTGCTGTTCTGCACGTTGGCAGCTCATGGAATGTGCGGCCTATCAGCCACCTTATACACAACATATGTCATGACCGATGGCCATCAAGCAGGACACTCAGCATGTGCAGTGCCACAGCAGACGCAGCAGATGCAGACAAGCCGACAGCCTCTCAAAGAATACAGTATGTGTCAAGCGCGAGGCTGGCACAGCTGCTCAAACTTAGACTTCCTAATTACTGTTCTGGATGTGGCGTGAAGCTGCAACAAGAGGACGCGGATGGCCCTGGGTATGCGCTGCTGCACTCTTGCAGGTTGTGCTGTTGTGAAGCCAAAGCAGCGGCTGCCATATGCAGTATACAAGAGCCGTAATGAAGGCAACAGAAGCCGTATCCTGCATCTCATATACTTTCTGTCAGAGCTTACTGGTTTCATGGCAGGCAACATCAGCCTCATGCTTTTTTGTGGATAGCGGAAGACAGCGTTCAATGCCCAGGTATAGCCTGCTTACACGTCACATACAATGGCTTGCAGGTTTTTCCAGATACCAAGGAGGCTTATCGAGTTAGCAGAGGAACAGGTTGGTGTCTCTTGCTGGCAAAAGCAACCGCAATCCAGGCGGTGCCACTTGTTCCAGCAGCTGATTGCTCAGTTAGCTGGGCCGCTGCAAGGGTCAGCAGCCGAGGTTGCTGACAATGCTGGTGTGTGTTCGCAAGTAATTTATATTTCTAGGCAAGTCGTGTACAGCAGCATTGGCCAAGCTGCCAGCAAACTAATAAGGCAATCACAACTGCAGTTTTTCCTGGGCCTAGCAGCTTCTGCATGCCCCAATTGGCAGCTGCAGTGTCTGCGCCTGCCATGGCAACAATCAAACTGTAAATATCTCAGGCGGAGCCAGTTGAGTAAATAACTTATTCGTTGTGATGCAGCCACATTGCTGATGCGGTTGTTGTAAGCAAGTACTGCCTTAATGCATTGCAGGCATCGCTCCTTGGAGAACCATCCCTTCTGCACTCAGCTGCTGATCCAGACATTACAGCAGAAGAGCAAGAAAGGCGAAGTATAGACAGGGCAATGGAGACGTGGCTGGTGAGCCAATGATTACACCATTAGGGGCAGCCTGCTGAATTATCTAACCTTGTGCTGGCGTGGGGGTGTCGTATTGCACACATGTATAACAGTACGGCTCCAGCAGAGTGCAGCTGCAGCTGCAGCATGTCCTGCAGAAACAAGGTGGCGAGTGCTAAGACCAGGGGCTGCAACCTGCCTCATTAAAGCAGCAGCAGCGGCCAGCGTATGATGGTTGTGTGTTTCCTGCTTGCAGGATGAGCAGCAGCGGCCTGCAGTTCCTGCAAGTTCTCCCTCTGGTGATGAAGACATGCAGCAGGGGGTCAGCATCAGCTGTGCTCGATGCTTCTCACTGACACATTATGGGTGAGCCTGCACAGTCATACAGCCAGGACTGCATACAGGGGGTGTAAACTACTAGATTTTTGAACCAAGTCAGTTGTGGCCAGCAGTAGAGATAGGGTGCGTTTGTGTCTATCGCACCAGGAACATCGCTTCAAAACAAGTAAAGTCATTTTTGCTTTTGCAACAGCCACATGCACGGATTATCTGATTCGGCGTGCTGCATTGCATTGCATGTGGGTTTGAGTGGCAGAGGCATGTGGCTGATCAACAGCTTCAGCTTCCCAGAGTTGGTGTGGGCACCCAAGCTTGACTGACATCTGGGTAAAGCGCTGTTTGGTTTTGCAGGAAAGTGAAGTCTGAGATTGCTGAAGCTGTTTTGCCGGAATTTGATTTGGGCAAGAAGGTTGGCCGCAAGATTGCGCTGCAGAAGGACCGCCAAGCCATGGTTTTGTGTGTGGTGGATCTGTGGGACTTTGACGGCAGCTTACCCCGAGCAGCATTAGCGTGAGCACCTGGCGTGCAGTACCAGTAGCCATCATGCAGCAGTCACACTGCCGCCTTGCAGCTGCTCACTATCTGGTGGCTCACGGTGTCCTGCTGTTATTGCGTAGAAGTATGAGCATCTTTGCTGTGCTTCGTGTAGCTCAGACTAGTCAACTGTTGGTGTCTTTCCCTTAGCCCAGAGGCCTGGACTGTCCATTTATTCAAACATATTCAATTGTGAGTCATGTCCAGTGTCCTGCCTCCTCTGCAGGTCCTTATTCCCTGGTACTGGTGGTACAGCCCCCATCCCCCAGGATCCTGACAGCTTGCCATTCCAGTTGGCCGTGGCAGTGAACAAGTTTGATCTGCTTCCGACACAGGCAACTCCCAAGAGGGTTGAGCAGTGGGTGAGGACACGGTGAGTAGGTGTCTGTGTTCTCAAGGGCTTTACGGCTTGAAAGGATAAGCTTGCTGTTCATCTGCTTCTTCTTCTTCTTCTTCTTCTTCTTCTTCTTCTTCTTCTTCTTCTTCTTCTTCTTCTTCTTCTTCTTCTTCTTCTTCTTCTTCTTCTTCTTCTTCTTCTTCTTCTTCTTCTTCTTCTTCTTCTTC
>JABEVS010000134.1:0-146722 GCA_018290735.1 Coelastrella sp. MACC-549
CCCCAACTCCCAGATCCCCATGTAATTACAGCCTTTAATATGCCATAATTGATGACAAGGTAATTTGCCCGGTCAGAACCCCCCACCTTCCGCCTGCCCCTTCCGGCGGCCAGCTGCACTCTAAGTCTTAGAAGAAAGTTTGCCCCAACACCACGCCCCCCTCACCCGCCCCCACCCCCCCCCCCCCCCCCCCGCCCCGGGTCCCACCGCGTGCCACAGCACTGTTAACTGTTCCCACATCATTATCCATTGTTACTGCTGTCTGGAAAAACCTATCATCAACCGGCACATATGGTAGCAACAGTGCGAACAGAGACCAGCGTATGCTCACCAATCATCTGATACATGGCTCATTGAGCTGCTAGCAGGAAAGGGGTCCTTCTCTTGTGGTTCACCCTTGCCTGAAGACTGCAAGTCAACTACTCAAGGTAACTTGATTAACAATCATTCTGGAAGACCAAACCTATTGGCAGCTGTGAAACAGTGCCCATACCATCGTACTGTCAGAAAGTATCATTACAAGGATGATCTTTACTGTACAGTTTCTACACCATAATCATTATCATAAGCAACGTACGCTTATGCATACGTTGTAGTCAAGAGTTCTATGACATCTGAAAGTCCACAAAGGCTATTGAGGCCTCAAATAGACTCCAGGAGGACTAGCTGGTAACTGCTGTAATGGTCAGTGCAAGTCCGCAAAGCCCACAAAGCCCGTAAACTTAGATCTCAGGCCACAGCTGGTCCACAGCTGCCAGACACCCACAGACAGGCTGCTTTCTTTGCAGCCTACTTGTCAACTGTTCAGTCTGCAAAAGTGCATGAATGACGCGATGTGTCTGCAGTGTAAGTGGGTGGCAAGCCACCAGGGTAACATCCCAGATCAACCAAGCTACCATGGCAGTTTAATCAAATGGGTAAAGGTAGCCACATACAACATTATGCAACTGAACAGACAGCTGCAGCAATGGGATGGCCAAGCAGGGTGTGTGCACCTACATAGAAGAGATGGAGCCCATGCAGCATTGGATGAGCTGGCAAATGGCACCTATTGGATGAGCTGGCACATGGCACCTATGTATAAAGACTCTTTACTAAAGAGTACCAGCCATGCTAAAAGCATATAGCCATAGCAACACCCACTAGCTTTGTCATGTAGGAGTACATGCACCACCAATATGTACGAACCCTGGCAGTCACTGCTCAATGCAAGGCTTGCCAGTGCAAGATGCTGCACCCAACATATGTCTCATGCATGTGACGTATGCATACTGCTGCATGGCTAAAAGGCGGATGAATTATGACGGAGGTTGGGCAGTGGCTTGTGGATCCACCGCCTCTCGATCAAGTGTGACAGTGCTTACAAAAAGGGAGCAACAGGAGCAGTCGTCCCACCTCCAGACATGTGATATCCTGCACAACCCACTGTCACTTGTGTGGTAGTTGGCACAGTTGCTGGATAGCTGTTACAAAGAGAGCAGGTGCAACCTCCCCAAGCAGTGAGCACATCCCATTCAGCAATAAGTGGCAGAGGATGGCAAAGAACGTTCAAACTGCCACAAGTAGCCACTATGCACAATGACCGAGCTATGCCAGGTGTGTGCATCAAGCCACACGCTGCTCATGCCACTCAGAATGTGCCTGCCTCCTAGTTAAGATATAAGTGTCTTGAGTGTTGCTGGCATCCTGCAGGGTATTTTGCCAGAAAGACACCTGGACAACCTTCTGCTACTGACGGAACATGCACCCAGTATTTGCTGCTAGCGAAAACTGGCGCTCACAGCCAAACTAATTATGTGGCCCCACCATGCAATGCTTGTGAGCTCCAACGCAGCTTCAGTCAACTCCGGAGCTGCTTTCCTGCCAGCAGCAGCATGACCTCGAAGTGCATTCATAGAGTCCATCTGCTGCTGCCACATACCGCGCCTGGCATTGCTGCATCACCATTCACCAATCTGCTGCTGCCACATACCGCGCCTGGCATTGCGGCATCACCATTCGCCACAAAGAAGGTCACAGCATGTGTCCATGATGCAGCATGCTGCGCAGCACGCAAAAAGACCAGCACAGCAAGCGCAGCAAGGGCCACCTGCCCCAGCTTGCTGTGGCTGCTGCTGTGACATGACCATCTGTCCAGGTGCCTGATAGGGCCCAGCTGGGTAAGCACCGCCATGCGGCATCTGCTGCACGTTCATGGGATATCCGTTGGGCTGCTGATATCCATTCGGGTTGTACTGCTGCGGAGGTGCGCCATACCCATGAGGCTGAGTCTCATAAGCTGGCTGTGGGGGATACGCAGCTCCGTAAGGCGTTCCATACGCGGGTTGTGGTGGCGGATAAGGGGTGAAGCCCTTATTCTCTGGTACTGGGTAGCCAGGTGGTGGGGCGGCCATGGTATCAACAACGGTGACAGCAGCTGGAGGTGGAATGTAGGTCAGTAGGTCCCGGGAAGGCCGGTATCTTCCGTTGTTTCTCACAACTCAGGACTTCGAATCAGAGTGTCTGACACAGTAACGAGTTGAGCAACGAGTTGAGCTCACAGTGCAGCAACGTTAACAGGCAGTGAGTGCCCTAGCTACGGTTGGCTCCACACAAACCGAAGGTGGGTTACCGCCTGGCAGCGTGGCTGGGACAGTAAGTAAACTTGTATGTTCCGATATCTCTGTCAGCAACAGCTCTCAGTTGATTGCACCAGGCGACGCAGGTGTCGTCCTGTCTCTTACCCTTCTTACCCTTCTTTTGAAGCTGCCAGCCCTTTCCTGTTACCCTGATCTATCGACTGCAGACTGCTTGGCACATTACAGCACCAAGTGTGCCGGATATGAAGACCACTACTTGTTCAGCTGGCCAACACGTGCCAGCATATTCCTCTTCGCCTTCACATCAGCAGCTGTACTATGACCTCTGCGTCTACCTGCCGCTGCTAGCAGCGTCTCAGGTTGCTGTCCAGAATCATAGTCAACCTGCACAATCGGTACAAGCGCACATGGCGTTGCATACTCTGTTGATGCAGACCGGCAGCAGAGCAGTACAGCAGCAGCGGGCATATGCCAGTAATGGTCAATTGGTAGGCAGTTGCAGTTATACTTGATGGTCATCATCTCACCTGTTGCGACATCTGCATCGACTCCTGCACAGCAACACTGCCCTTCTTAGGGCAGTACCTGTTGCCTCCACTGCCACAGCCTCCAGAAGCAGTGTGCTGCAGTGCAGCCTTTTCTACTGGCCTGGAAGGAGGAGGCATGATTCCTCCACCACCATCAGCAGCAGCAGCAGTGGTACCAGACCGACGCGGCCTCTTTGCCTCCCCAGCTGGACCAGCTGCTGCAGCAGGAGCTTTCCCCTCTGAACCTTCAGTGGGCACAGAGCTTCCAGAAGTTTGGTGGCCACTCCCAGGGCCCTTACCCACCCCACGCTCTGAGCTTTCACCCACCGCCTTGCGCTTTTGCCTGCCGCCTGCCCCAGAGGAACCACCCCCATCTCCACTGTTGCTGGCAGGAGCTGCCAGGCCACCAGACCCTACTTTGCCTGAGAGCTGCTGCAAGCTTGGCATATGCGCAAGCGACTGTGATGCGTAGCTGCCTTCCACAACGTCATGCTTGCTTGCCATCTGGCCCAAGGCAGACATGATGGTACTGAGTGTGGGGTCCTCATCACCATCTGAACCACCTTTGAAGATGCCTCCCGATGGTGCTGCTGCTGCTCCAACTGCTGTGAGCACACCAGCTGTTGTCGTGCCTACTGCCCCAGACACTGCCGCCACTTTTCCTGGTGCAAGGTGATCTGCTGCTTTGCTGCATGATTCAGGTGGACTTGACTGCAGTGTGTTGCCTACGTCTGCCAGAGCAGCACTAGCAGCACCAGCACCAGCAGAGCAGGCAACAGCGGCAGAGGTCATCACCTCTACACTTTCTTGCTGTTGATATGGCTGCTGCCGCTGGTTCTGCTCATGCTGCTGTTGCTGTCGTTGATCAGTGGTGCCATGTGCATCTTCCTTCGCTGGACTGCTGTCCTCTGGGCTCGTTAGGATTTTCCTGACTGTTTTGCGCAGGTGAGGGACACATTCGCCCCCTTCATTTTGCTGCTGGTGCTGCTGGTGGGTGGGTGGCTGCGACTGCTGCTGCTGACTTGGTCTGCTAGCGCCTGCCATGAACCAGTTGCTTGGTCTGCCGCTTCGACCTGCAGCATCTTCCCTGTCGTCCACAGCCGCACAGTCAACACCCGCGGCAGGAGGGCAACTGGGCAAAGGACACTTCCGTACTGCTGTTGAAACGTTTTGCTTGGCTACGGCTGATGCCTGCACAGTTGGACACAAGATCAGGCACGCTGTCAACACGCTGCACCTGAAAGCCACTTGCAGGTGAGTCACACCTGCATGTGGCAATGAGGAACAGGCACTTCACCACCTGCCTGCTGTAGGGCAGCTGCCATGACAGTATGCAGCATGCACAGTTGCTGATTGGCGACCAGCGTTGTGCTTGTTCTTGACTTTGGAGGCTCACATTGATGCCAGTGCAGTAGCTGCATGTTGGATGCAATGGCAGTATCGCATCGTAGGCCTGCGACCCCACAGGGGTCACGGAGCCATTCCAGTGCAGCAGGGTCATGACAAGCTTGTCCTAGTACCTCACCGCGGCGTTTGACACACACACCTTCGTTGCCGCTCCCTGCCGTTGTGTCTGCGTCAGCTGTGATAGTCCGCCCGCCTGTGTTTCCCCAGCAGCAGCAGCCGGCAGCAGCTGCACCTCCCCCTCGGGCCTGCAGAAATCCTCTGTGACCCTCCGCCCCTCACTCATGCACTCAGCCAGCCAGAAGCTGTGGACCATCTGAACATTGTGCCTCTGGGCAAAGCGAATCTTCTTGATCTGCAGGTCCCCAAGCTCCTCTTGGTTTGCCGCTGCTGCTGCTGTTGGATCGGGGCCCCAGCGGGGGATGATCAAGTGTGATGGGACGCTGTGCTTGCCGGTCTTGTCCAAGACCTGCTCCAGCAGGAAGGGGTGCAGGCAGACATTAATCAACAGCCGCCAGCAGGTGTGGCCTGAGGAGGTTTGGTGCACAGAAGGCTGAGTCATCATGTGAAGCTGCTCAGTAGCAGGACGTCCCATCCTTTGGGGACAGTTTGCCTTGTCACAAAGTGGAGGAGATCAAGTGCTGCCTACAGCCAAGCAGCTGGGGCATCCCCAATACTAGCCTAGCTCACGCCACCTCAGTGCCGCAGCTGCTGCCCCAGGGCAACTTGTCTGTGTTGACAATCACATGTGCGACACAAGATTGGAGAGAGCAGGGCCCACCTTGGCACCCAGCAACTGCGCCATTCTCTGAATTGTCTTACGCTGGAAATCTGGATAGCCGCTGATGAGCACCGAAACTTTGTCAAAGCCCGCCAGGGGCAGGGTGTGGCGGGTGGGACCAAACAGCGGTGTGTGCAGGCTGCTGATGCGGACCAGCTCATGTCTCTGAGGCCAGCCATGATGTCACACATTGGAAGTAGGCAGCGCAGCAAAGGGTGGATGCATACATCTGATGCATGTGCACATACGACATAAATGCATCCAGTGTGGTCAAAAACATGGTTCATGGCCTGCAGCCTTCATTACGACAGCAGCACACTGCTGCAGTGTGGCTAGCGCTCTCCTATGCATCCCTTACCTCTACACATGCTATCAGCCAGTCCACTGTAACTCTGCAGCTGTAATGCACCGCCCTGAAGCTGCTGTCAGCCGCCATCAACTGCCGCTCATCAGCAGTAGGCAGGCTGGCAGGGCACACAGCAAACACTGTTGGACAGCTCACAGCTGGCTTGGTGCTGCCGTGGTTGAAAATCTGGCCACCGTGTGTCCTGCAAGAACAGCAGGTCAGGGTGTCATTATGTGAATATAACAACCGGCACGAGTGACACCATGCCAGTTGTCAACTCTGCAATTGAGTTGCGCACTGTACATCACTTGAGCCAGCTAGTTGCTGCAGGTGCCTGGATTACGAAGTGCAGGACACTATATGAACAGTACTGCAGTGATCACCAGGAGTCATATCACTTGGTGAATGGCCCGTGTCAGCAGGCTGTTGTTGTGTCCTCCAGGGCCTGTCACCTGATCTTCTCCAGGGCCTCTTGATGCTCCTTCTGCTGGCCCTTCAAGGGCGCCAGTGTAAAGTAACACCCTTCAAACACCCTGGCGCCAGTACGGGGCTCATGCAACCAGTACTCGGGCTCCCACCCACCCTGCTGCTGTTTGACATCAGTTTCTGGAAACCCTGTCCTACTAGCGGACTGAGAAAACACACCACCCAGCACGTTACCAACTGGTGCTGCTGCTGGGGCTGCATCAGGCCCAGCAGCTGTTGCAGATCCCAGTGCCATGTGATTGAGCAGTCCTGCCAGAGCCAGCCTGCCACGCTTATCTGCCACCAGCTGCCGCTCTGTCATGCAGAAGTGCAACCAGGCGGGTGAGACAACCTCAACCCTGCGCTTGCAGGACTGCAGGTACTGCTTCACTTCTAGGAGCTCAGCCCTGCTGGCCTGGGAACCAATCTGCAGAGTAGCAAAGCAGAAAAGACCGTAGCTGTTGGTGAAAGCGCTTATGTAGGTCAGTTTCAGCAGCACCGCAACGTACATGTGCAGTATGTGTCTCATGATCAGACTCATGAACCTGCCTATGTGTGATGGGATGTGAGACAGGTACCTGGGACGGTCTCTGCAAGTGAACCCACCATGATATGTGTGATGTTCTCATTCAACTTGGGTATCCACACCCCACCAAATGCAAACAGCTTGTGTCGCAACTCAGGTTGTTCAGGGCTACTGATGCCACACCACCAAAGCTGAACACGCTCCAGAAAGAAAAGACTCTCCTCATACAATGGTGCATATCTGGCTGCCAATGCCACCCCAGGATCAACTGGCTCTGCTGGGACTGCTGCCACCTGCTGCTGCTGCTGCTGCTGCTGCTGAATTGAGTGCGGTTGCTGGACCTGCTGCTGTTGCTGGTGGTCAGGTGGTGGCATGTTGCGTTCAACAGCTGCTGCAGCAGCGGCTGACCTGGACCGTGTGGTCCTTACACGCCCTGCTGCTGCAGAGCTGTGTTGCTGTTGCTGCTGCTGCTGCTGGCCTGACAGGGGTGCCACTGCAGGTGCCCCGCTGCTTGCTGCCACCCAGCTGTCATTGCTGTTCACGCCACCCTGTATAGAGGCCAGTATGGCCGGAGTAGCTGTAGCCGATGCAGCTACTGCAGGTGTGGCAGAAGGAACAGGCGCTGCTGCAGCACACGGTTCCCTGTGAAGTGTACACAGCAATTAAACCAGGCGTAAGTGATGCCCTGATGTGGGCAACTCCAATGTTGTTAATGCTTGTAAGTCATCTGCTATCTGCATGTGGAGTTCAACTCGTTTAACAAAGCATGCAGGCACTTTGCTGCTTGGAAGGTCACTTCTGGTTGCACATGCTTCTACAAGCGCATTATGCACAGGCGTTAGTCCCGCAGCTGCACTGCTGCCGACTGGCACTTACTCTGAAGGAGGCGGATACTCCTCTTCAGGTGCCGGGTGTCCCAGCTTGAGGCTGTCATGGACCCAGGCCTCGCTCACAACATGAGGGTGCGGCTTGGCGGTACCCTGCCATTGGCGGGCAGCCCTGGCAGCATGAACACAGCAGCACAAGCTCACATGCCATGATGCTCGAGGGGGCTTCAAAAGCAGAGGAAGTAGAGGTCATGCGGCTGGTGAAGGAAATCATACTAACAGAATCATCACGTATACAGCAACATTTGCGCAGCTGACTGCCTGCAAGAGGTCAGACACAGCAGAAGGCTCCTGTGCGACAACGCACGCACGCATGCAGGCAGAGACACCTGAAGGTGGACATGCTGCTGATGGCTCTGCTCCATCAAGTGCAGCGTTGTCTGCTGATAATTACTACATGACCCACCTGAACTTGTTGCCAGTAGCTGTTTTGCAGACCAGGTGTGTGCATCTGTCCTTGTACAGCTCAGCAGAATACAACCCTCCAGCCTGTGGCAGCAGCAAGGGGGGAGATACAGAGCCAGTTTTAGGATTGAGAGGCAGTTGTGAAGGATGCCAGTGCACAGGCATAGGGGGTCAGCATGTCAGCATACAATGTTAGCACTGATTATCAGCCTTGGGTATGTAGCGCTGGGTGCGAAGTAGATCAGCAGCACAGCAGCTATGTATATCAAGGGCTTGTGACAACATGCTGTAGATGCATCCCTTCCTGTTGTGTTGGTGCACACGCACTAGTAAATGTCATCAATGGTGGTGCAAGCTGGCAGATATCTGCCTGTCCAGTCAGCTGCTGTTCTGACCTTCTCTATCTGTCTCTGTATGACCTTTCTTTCAGCTTGGTTGAAGTTTGTGATGCTGATGCTGAGACCTGTGAATGTGTCCAGCTCGTACTTGGCATAACACACCTGCAAAGAGCCAAGGTGAATGGTTGTACATGAGGACTGCCTGTTCAACTATACACGTGCACACAGCAGTGACCAGCCAGGTGCTGCTGCTGATGTGGACCAGGAGTGAGGCACAACACAGCAGCAGCCAGATCAGGATTCAGGTAGGAAGCTCTTGGTATTCGCTGCTATTCTGTGGGTTTTTGTCTGATGTGCACACTTGAGTGGGCATGTTTGATATGCTGCAGGATGGGTTATTGCAAAGAAGAGCAGCAGTGTTATACGAGGGATCCCTGCAGGCAGCTAGCATGGTGCAAGCCGCCAGACTTGGCTCAAATTAATTCTGCTGTAGAGGGTGAAACCAAGCCCAGGTCACCTGGCCTTTTGCTCTGTTGCAATCCTCCACCCACTGCTTTGTGACTGCGGGTACCTTGTCCCTCCCTGTTTGCTTTCTGAAGTCCTGCAGTGACGCAGGACTCTCATTAATGAGATGAAAAGACGATGATGAGCTATGTGCAATAACCACGTCCGTGCAGGTACAGAAGTAGTGAAGTTGCAGGTCTGCTGCACCCACCCTATATGTCTTGTCGCCTGCTGATCCGCATACTACGACTTGCGGCAGAGGCGGCTTGGCAAATTTGGTGTACACCTTACCACCACCTGCTTCTACCGTGGCCTTGATGTCTTTTATCTCCTCAGGTGAATACCCACAGACCAGGACGAGGGTGCACTCAAAGCAGGCATAGGTTGGCTGTGTACCGGTGACCTTGTCAGAGCCGCGATGCGATCCTGTGCCTCTGGACGCCATATCAATCAGTTAGCGTGGCCGCTTGAGCTGCGGTGGTCTCTGGGTGCCAGCTTTTTTGAATCAGTGGCAACATTGCAACGCTGCCAGCGGACCAGATTAGATGGGTGCAGGGATTCGATTTTTGAATTTCTGCTGCCATTGATGAGTCGTCGTAATTGCAGGCGCGGTGCTGTCAGCTCAGAAAAGACAGACAAACCCTCGTGATCAGAGGGCTGAAACCCTCAGATTTGTATTGCTCTTGACTTGCAGAATGCCATCATGTAATTGATCAACGATGACCAACCTGATGGTGTTTGGTAACCAGAGGTCCCAGACTGGGACTCTCAGCTGATGCCAAGTTTGGTTATGAAGGCTAGAGTCAGTTTGCGCCAAGATATGACATACGAGGGCAGACAAACAAACGATGGTATAGTCATAAGGCTACCTATGCCAGCAGCCGCTGCCAGCGCAGACTCTGCGCAACATCTACCTTCCTTTCCCTACTCCTGCGTAGAAGCCCCGGGTCTGAGAGGTAGTAATCAATGAGATTGAACCCATGCAACACTTGTGACGTTGCTTGCACACGCCCCAAGTTGCCCTCTTGCAAAGAGGCAAACCCTGCAGGCCATGCAGCATGCTGCAGCGTAACTGCACATTTAGAATGTCCAATCCTGAGGGTATGCAGCCCGCACGAAGGAATTGGGGACGTAATGCCACCCTTCAGGAGCAAGTACCCCATTCACAGGGACCAAAGCCTCAAAAAATGGCCCAAGCAGCAGCTGCCAGTGCAGCCAGTCTTTTCTGCTGCCTTGCAAACTTCCAGATCCATCATTGTCAACCTCCACACTGTTTGCTGCCGCAGCTGCCGGCAATGCAGCTGATGTCCAGTTGATCGCTGGATGTGATCCCTCTTGCTGCACTCCATGTTTGGCGCTGCGATGACCGTGACTGCTCTCAAACCATCCATACTTGAACGTTTCTATCTGTTGCAGGTGCCAATCCTGGTATCTGGCTTCCATCCATCGTCGCTCCTTGGGTGTCATGTTGGCATCAGTCGTGCTGACAGCCCTGACCCTGCTTTGCCTTACACTGAGGCACCGGTCCCTGACTATGATGTCGTACCAGGCTGCGTCCTGGGGTTGCTGCGCCTGCATAATCAGCATTCATGCCATGTCAGCCAGTTACCTGTCACAAATATGTATCACAACTGCTACAATCTGAGCTTGCAACTACAGTGTTGCTGCCACACTGGTCAAGCACTGATTAGACTGCTGAGGCTCATGGCGGAGGGTGTGCCAGTGCATTGGACAAGGATTGGATGATTACTAGAAACACCTGCGTTTGCAGAGCTGCAAGCTCTAGCTCTAGAATCACCGTCACAAGCCACGAATGATTGTAAGAAGCACAACACCATACGCAGCCCGTTTGCACAGAACTCAGATTGCAACGCAACATTTGTAGCTGGCAAGATTGTTGATCACTCACTGCTGATACAGTCAACCCTGACATGGCCAAGTTTGGTTGCTGCACTGCCGCTGGTCCTGCTGCTGCTGCTGGTGCCCCTTGTGGAGGATAACCTGTGATATGTAAAGCCTCTTTCACAGGCCACCACTCCACAACAACACCCTGGCCCTCTGGGCCTTCAATGTCCAGCAGTTGCACAACATCGCCCACCCTGAACAACACCCCTGGGTGCTCGCTGCGCTTGTGGATGTCTGCTGTGCTCAACCGCTGGCCGTCAGCCAGAGCAAGCACATTAACCTCCAGCTGAACACAATGCAACAAGCAGCACTTGAAGGTGAGGAGCACGAGCAACTTGCAAGGGTCTGTGAGAGGCTCTGGCATGTTTAAATGCCAATGGTGTGGTGCCCCACTAGCAATGCAGCCCCTACCTCTACAAGATGCCAGGTAGCACCAGGCCGCTGAGTCAGCGAGCGGCAGTGATGCACCAAGTCATTTACCGCCCTCCGCTCTGTTCGCTGCCAGACATGTGGTGTCCTTCAATCAGACATGGCCTGAATCATTGTAACACATCTAAACACCTGACCCACCTCAGTCAACCAGAGCTGCATGTGGTCGGGAAGACGGCTGGGTGAGTTGTACTTCAATTTGTTGATGATAGTTCCCAGCAGGAACACCAGCCCAGGAAGGCTGCTACTCAGGTAGGTCTCTAAGAGGCGAGACACACCCACCATCAAGCCCACGTCAGACTTCTCACCGCCAACTTCTGTACATCCCGCCAACAGCTCGCAGCACATCAGTGACAGTGAGATGAGCTGCAGCCCGGCATGTAGCTTGTTTGGATTCAGTGTCTCCACAGCGCCACCTGGGTCTGGCTCGTGTTGCAGCTGCGTGCCAAGCGAGTTGACCAGGTTGCGCAGCATCCGCCGGAGGAGGGCGGCGATGCTCATCGGGGCAAGCATATCAGAGACGATGCGCAATGGGAGATGTTCAATGTTATGCTCACTGATCGGCAATGACCGCGCCAGGATGCGCCTGCAGGAGTGACAATGGGCAAGGGCACAGCGAGTAGGCTACAATCTGCCGAACTGTCGCATTGCAACTGCAAGTTGCCTCTTCACTAAGGGTTTTCGCATGTGGATGCTGTTGGCTCAGCAGTTGTGTATGCAATCTGGACAAGTTGCCAATGGACGCCACTGACAGTGCAGTGCTTCTGACTGTGCTAGCACGGCTGCCCAGCCACCACCTGCACGCTGTGCAGCCACAGCAGCACCCACCAGGCGGCCTCCCCCACTGCAGCAACCACACCCCTGCTCACCTGACCCCCAGTTCATCAATGAGTTGGCCACCCTCAAACACATCTACGTAGACGTAGCCGTCCTCAGCACTGTCATCGGCACCTCGGCCGCTTTCAGTGCTGTGGCCATGGGCTCCCTCACTTGTCATGCCTGAGGCGTCTGCTGCTGGACTCAGACGCACTCTCGCCCGGTTTATGACGTGTCCTGGCAGGTTGACCGGCTGCACTGACAGTCCTGCCCGGGTCGCCACCTCAGCATGCAACACTGCCAGGCTGATGGGCAGGCCCTGGCCTGTGGCCATCACACTGTCCAGGCAGCTGTTGTCCGGGTGGTAGTAGTCAGATGTGTTGCCCTGCACAGAGAGAGGAGAGATGCCGCACGAAACCTGGACTTGCCAGGTAGTTGCCAAGGCATGAACAACAACCTGTCTGCAGCACACCTGGTCCTGGCAGTGCGCAGAGGACAAACACAGCTGCCCCTGCTCTCACTGGGAGAATCAACCAGACTGGGCATGATGCATGCAACTGCCGTGGTGGGTGTCAGTGAAGGGCCGACCCGGCCGGCTGCTGCCAAGGTGTCATTGCTGTTTGTGCTGTCACTAGCCAAGGTCGCCCACCTTGAGACCCATACCAGACACCCCGTCTGTTGGTATCACAATTGTTGCCAGGTCAGGCCCGTCAAGATCAGCTGAGCGACTCCACCAACTGCAGTGCAAAGGCCTGCTGTTGTTTGCAGCAGTTCTGCTGCTGCTGCAATTGCTGCTGTTGTTCCTGCTGTGAGAGGCATTGCCTGCGTCAGTGACAGCCTCTGCTGCCGGCGGGCCAAACAGCAGATGATTGAGCATCCCAACGGCCTGTGATGGAATGTGAACAAATGAGTGAGGCTCAGGGTCACAGCAAGACAGTTTGAGTCTCTATGGCTACATATGAGCTCAGTACGATCAGGCAAGATCACAGTGGTTGCAAGCACACTGTGATGATCCCATTTGAACTGCTCTTGTTGTGCAACTACTGCAGCTGCCTGTTGCATCTTGTTGTCTGCATGCCACTGCAGCTGCAGGGTCACAGGGCTGTCAAGCCTGGTCTCATGCCTGATGTCTGTGGATGATTTCTCTGCTGCTGCTGCTGCACCCCCATGTCCCTGCCAAGAACCCACCTTCCTGCTGGTTTGGTGGACATTTGCAGCATGCAGTCGACGCCTAAGCTCAGTAGCCAACTGCTCAACAATGTCAGTCACTGCAGCAGCACTAGTCAGGGGGTGCAGAGCCTCTGCCTGGACAGCAAAACAGCAGTATTGCCAGCGCAGCAGCAGCAGCAATGACAGCAAATCAGAAAAATCAAGAGACGTCTCTCAGTGCAAGGGCCTCCCTGCCGAAGCCTCTTATAACGTGGGAATGCAGCAGGCTGGCTGCATCACAAGAGTGGTGGTGTGGCAGCTGGTGGCTACTTGTCGCGAAGCATTGTTCAAAGATTGATCCCTTTATTGCTCAGCCATTGCAGATAGCTGACTCACCATGAGCAGAGCGCCAGACAGCAGCGGCCCACCACCATTACCACCAGTACTGCCAGCAGCACCGCCTGCTGGCATTTCTGTACTGCTTGTGCTGGGTGTTGCGTGGCTCATTGACAACTGCTGCTGCCGCTGCACACTGTTCAACAGGTCCCTGAGCCTGTTAGCACAGAGCCCTCCTTGCACATAATGCAGTGCCACATGTGCCTGGTAGGCTAAGCCGAGAAAGGGTGCACTGCCTGTTCCCTGGCTGCTGCTGCTGCTGTTGCTATGTGCAGCTGCTGCCAGTACATCCAATGCATCCTGTCCTGCTGCCATCATGCTGCTGTAGCACTGCTGTTGTCGCTCTGGCCAGCAGCACTCCTGTAGAGTAGACAGGATCTGGCAGTCCAGCTGCAAACGCATGTACAACAGCAGCACACACCACCTCACATATCTCAGGGTGGTGCAGGCACGGGGCTTTGCAGGGTGTGCTTGCCGGCATTGACTTGGCCTAGCCAAACACGCAAGCAGCTAATGATAGGTTTACTACACAGTCCTTCTGCTAATATAAACCTTTTGCTTGCGCAACAATCCAGCATCACCTTGTGCCTTCGGCTGTATGTTTGTTTCCAGTCCTGCCAGCTGCTGCAAGTAGGAGGAGTGCTCCAATGGGACCAGCGTGCTCGACACCTCCCCTCCCACACATCATGAGCACACCTGCAGACACACGACATTTGCTCTTCGTTCAGTTCCCTGAACCACACTTGCCATGCAATTGACACCATTCGTGCCTGTTGTGGATAGCATGATGATCTCCTGGCAGGTTACATGTACGCATCAGTCGGCGCTTAGTTAGACAGTGAGCGTGCTGCTGGTATTCTTGACACGCTCAAGGACATGCAATCACAAGTAGACTGTGTTTTACAGATGGGGTCACCTGCTCCAGTGCTTGCAAGTGCTGGACGCTCTTAAGAGATCTTGCAGGGGAAGCACGTCGTACAGCAAAGCAATATAATCCGATGGTAACTCTGCGAAGCTGCTGGACTGTTGCTCAGGCTCTTGAGTGCCTTGCATGATGGGGGTGGACACTGCTGTTGTGTATTGCAAGTCCGTCTACGGCATCAGATCAGGCAGGGGCGCCCACAAAGTACGAATGTGTTGGCGTCAAAACAATCGACGCTTGATCGACCAGGAGAGGTTCAACCAATGCAAAAGCATGCCACGGCAAACATCATGCCACGTTGCAAAAGCCCGAGTCTTTTCCTTTGCACATGAGGCCTGTCAGACCTGGCTGATCAGAAGCATCAACTGGAACACCGAAAGCGCCAATGCAGCCGAAGGGCTTGCGAGATCACATGTAGTCGGCAGTACCACTTCTGCAGTACTGCAGTGGCCCCGATCAACTGGCGGCAGGACCGTTTCTGTTGAGCAGATATTACTGAGCAACAGCACCACATGCAAATCCTATAGGTTGTCAGAGTTTAAGCAACGAGGCGAGCATAGTCTACAGGAAATGCTCAAACTCCCGCGGTGCAGACGTCAGCTTGGCAATCTCCCGCCCTCCAAACACAGGCTGTAAATACCTCATATCAAAATGCCTCCATAGGCGATGCAGCCCGTGCCACCCACCATCGCTGCCATCCACAGGCCCAGCGTTGCTACTCCTGCACTGCTGCTGCTGCTCCTGTGTGAACTCCTTATGTAAACATGCCAGTTGCTCCAATAGGTGCCGCTGCTGTGCTACGTACCATCCAAGGTCTTTTTGCAATGGCAGGTGAGCATATGCTGGTGGTGCTGCCTCATGTGCTGGTTGCACTGCCTGCAGAGGACCAGCTGGGGCAGCATGCACTGCCTTCATCCTGCAGGACATGGTCCCTGCATCGCCGGGCAGCTCACCCGTGTACTCTTGTTGCTGCTGCATGTTTGGTGCGGTCATGTTGTTGGTTCCATCAGCCGCTTCTTCAGCTCTGGAAAGTGCTATGTATGTGCCGAGGGAGGTAACACCTGGGTCTGAGGGTGATCTGGCAATTGGCAGCTGAGGTGCCGCAGTGCTGCTTATACCGCTGCAGGTGCCGTGCTGCTGATACCTCTGCCATTGCTTGTTGATGTTGGCTTGAGTTGCAGGATTGTTAGGCTGCGGCCACTCCTGTCGCTGTTGCCCTGCTCCACATGTTGCAGATGAAGTCACACGAGCGGCAGGGGCGGCAGCAGCAGCAGCAGCTGCAGCTAGATTGCTGTAGTGAATCTGCTCCTGCACTGTGGCATACCTCGTTGGCTCATCCAGCGATGGCAGCCTGCTGTGATCGAGGAGGCCCCTCCAATGTCCTGCATCTGGTTTGCTTGTGTGTTCAACTGCTGGCCCGGGGCCTGGCATCCCTTCGAACCCTGTACTAGAGATCACTCCCTGGAAGTGATCAGCAACCTGGGGTAAACTCACACTGACATGCCGCTGCTGCTCTTCCATGTCTTGAGATCTTGCAGCGTCCCCCCTTGCGCTGCTGCCGTTGCTGGTGCCTGTACTGCCTGCTGGGGAATATCCGGCCGGCACCGTGTCGGACAGCGCGTCAAAGACAGCTTCTGAAAGTTGAGCTTTCCACGGGCTGTCACCCGCTGCAGTTGCAGCTGGCTCAATAAAGGCTTGTTCAGCCTCGAGCAGCTGCTGCTGCTGCTGCTTGTGGTGTGTCATGATCAGCTCCATGAGAGGTCCAGTGACTGTTCCCAGCACCAAAGTGCTCACCACCACCACCAGCACAACTGACAGGATAAGCACCTGGGACACCCAAAGAAGCACATGCACAACACATGTGTGCTGTGACACTGCCAATGGAACATACCCTCTGAGTCTGATAAGTTGAAGATCATCTGCAGAGATCAAGGTAAGCATGACTCACAGGTCACAAGGTGCTGCCAGATACAGTATGCTTCATACAATGTGTGCTGTTTGCCACACAGCACACATCGTTTTCATACAGCATACTGTGTCTAAAAGTTCCCCCCCCCCCCCCTCCTTGTCACCAGTCATACTGCAGCATTTCTCCACATCCCCAGGTGGCTCATGCTTGTTCAAGTTGGCCCCAAACCAACCAATGACTGACCTGGTGTGTGGGCGTTGGTATGTTGAAGTGGTGATATGCCAGAGCCAGAGTGATGGCACCCCGGCACAAGCCACCCCACATGATCACACTGGCATCCAGCGTACTGATTTGGTGGCCTTGAGGCTGCTGCTGCTGCTGCTGCTGCAGTCCTGGCAGCAGTGGCAGCTGAGCCTCCTGCACATGCTGCTGCTGCTTCTTGTGGCCCCTGGCCATGATCCAGCTTGCTGCTGCTGACACTGGGTATATGAAAGCTGCTCGTGCCAGGACAATGGTCAACAGCATGATGCTGGCAAGGGACACGGCCTGAACATACACAACACACCACTCACGCCTGTCACAACCTGCTAGGGCAGGGGGTTTGTGCGGTGCAATAACCAGCGACTGCTTGAAAGATCAATCTGTGGTTGCAGTGGCCTGTGTATGCCATGTGAAGTCTCAACCTGCTGCTGTATGCAGAACTGAGCAGGAAATGGCACACAATCAATTCTTGTGCTGTTCTGGCGAGAGGTCAGGAAGTTCCTGCTGCATGTCCTGCAAGAGGGAAGGGAGTGCAGATGCTCTGAGTAAACCCTGCCCACATGTGCCCACCGACCTGTGACACAAGCTGTCGGCTGTCCCCTGCTTGCCACAGAGCAGACGTCCAGATGTTTATGCCAGAGTACGCGTACAGGATCATCTCCATGAGGCCTGGGTGATGAAGCAGGAGTGGAATGGCAGAAGCAACAGCAGCAGCCCCAGCACTCACTAGGCTGGCAGCACCAGCAGCACACACATGTCACATCAGGTGCTGTATCTATTGACAATACTGGTGCTGATATATACCAAATTGAAAGAAACTTTTGTCAGATATCCAACATGCTGAGCATCACAGAGTCTGCAGCAAACACATTGATTCTGGCACCAGCTAGCAGACGGCTGGTGACCCCGCCATCTGTTACAGCTACCTGCCGCCAGTCTGAATGTGTGCAGCGCCAGTGCCTGTGCTGCCGGACACATGCTGTGCCAGGTGTAGTGGCTCATGGTCACACCACAGAAGAACACGGACAGAATGGCAGACAGATCCAGCTCATCAGCAAGGAGGTAGGACAGGTAGCCCAGCAAGGCGAGCAGCAGCACCTGGACATGTGACATGGCAGGGAAAACATGCTGTTGGCAAGGAGTAAGCTAGCGTTTGGAGGGGGTGGTGCTTGATGCATGCTGTTGGCTGGCGTGCATACCCAGTGTAGACCCGCTGTAAGCACTGATGAGCCCATGTGCTTCCCCACTGGACTAGTTGATGACTGAAAACAAGTCAGACCTCTTCGGCACATATGTTGGGTGGGGGCTGGCACAACAATGATTCACCCAGAAATAGAAAGCAGCTGACATGCCCTTGAGCTTACCTCTCTGTCACAGTCATGCTTCTTGGCAAACATGTACCGTACCATGAGTGCACTGACGAGGCCTACTCCCACTCCTAACAGGAGACTGGAGACGAACAAGCTCATAAAGCTGAGTAGCAGCTCAAGCACCACCGCTGCTGTGAATGAGGTGTGATGCGAAGCCAGCTTGTGTACTGAGGTAAGCAGCACAATGCCTACTGCATCATTGACAATGCCTTCACCAAAGACCAGGCTGTAGAGTACCGGGTAGGCTCTTTGATCAATGATCTACAGCATGCAGGAACCAGCAGTAGCACAGCTGGAGCATGCATGGTTGCAAGTCACGCATACCAGCATTTCTCCACTCTCCTGCCAAAGCAGTCAGGCACTGAACCCAGACCATGTTGCATATGAACTCTGCATGCGTTTGGTGAGCAGCATGCCGCATGGCTGCTGATGCAGCAGCAGTGCATTGGATCTCACCTGCAATATTGCCACTGTGTCTGAGCATGCGCATATTGCCCCCAGTGCCAGAGCGCTTTGCAGTACTGAGCCTGGCGCCATCCCAAGTGCTTTGATGGCTGCTGCTGCAGCTGTGCTGAGAGCTGCTGCATTCATCAACGTGCCAAAGAAGCCATAAGTGAAGATAACAGCAAAATTCCGGAAGAACATGCGTTTCTTGACCGAGAACCCAGCATGGAAAATTATGGGAGGGAGCAGGACCTGCAAAATACCAACAGCACAATATTTCTGTCAGATGGCTTACTAACTGCTACGGCTGTTGGGGCTGGACGGTGACGCGTCTGTGAGCAAAGGAGTATCACAACACTTCGGCTGGTATTGCTTGTAATTGCAAAGGAGACTGAGAAAGCTTCACAGCCCCAAGGTTACTGTACTGCCGCAGTGACAGACAGAGTAGCTTTTGAGTCCGCCATCGATGGGCGCACCTGGAAAAATACAATATCAGGTAGACGTAATGCATCGGGCTTCAGCACATGCCCAGTGCTTAGATAGTGGCACAAGCTGATGAAACCAGTGACTGCTGTGCCAAGGAGAAGGCTTGCGCTGCCCTCAGTCGCATACTTGAATCTAACAGCATGTATATGCGCCCCAATAACGACCGAAACTATCAAGACTACCGTGAAGATTATAAAGGCGATATTCATGCTGCCCCTGTTTGAGTCTCTGTCGCAAGCGACATCGTAGCATTTAGCAGCGTAATGGTCAACTATACTCCCACCTCAGACATCGGCTACGCATTACAAGTAAGCCATGATCACAACCTACGCCTAAGCGTCGCTGGCACTTCCTACTAGGGGTTTCAAACTGACCGACTGACCGACCTCCAACACGTTCGCCTTGATAGAAAAGAAGCGGTGACACTGCACACCTGAATGGATGGAGTCACTTATTGGATGGTAGAGACCATCTGGAATTTACAGGATATGCCGAAAGCCTTCGGCATAGCTTACTGCCAACGGTATAGGCAATACAGCCCTTCTCCTCCCAGACTCTTCTAGTGTACAGTAGTGTCATGTTCATGTTACCGGGTCATTCGTCGCCTATCCTAGGCGACTTACAATGTTCAAGTGCTCGAAGAAGCTGAGTTGGTGCTATGGCTTGATCCCATTACAGCAGCAGCAGCAGCAGTGCACCTGGACTGCAGGCACTCCATGCGGCACATGTTCGTTTGCCAACATGTATCTACGGTTGATTGGCCACATCATAGCATAAAAAAATCTTGGCGACCTGCAGTCTGGCGCACTGCGTTTCAGGCTAAATATTCACAATCAATCCGGCGACAGACGTCATTCATCCGAGTCGGCCGAGCACGGTAGGGTGTTGTGAAAGCGATAGAGCCACATGCATGCAACATTAAATGAGACGGCAATAAGTTTGATTCTACTGCTGACTGAGAACAACCTAACATCACATGTTGCCGTGCACCAAATTCTTTTATGCCAGACTTTGTCCACGTTACATTCCCAAACATTGACTCTCAGCATATGTCGGTCATGCATGCATGGTCACACCGTTCACTGCATTATACTATTGTCTGATAACACCCCAACATGGCGTTGGTCATAACCAGGCTCTTATGCAGCTCCTCGGATGCAATTGTCAGCTGCAGTGCCTTGAAGCTGCTCTATCAACAGCTCACCACCCCACATAGACCAGCAGTGCACTCCTATGCAGAACCATCACTGGCTTGACCAACCTCTCAGCGGCTCCTGCTCCTGTACCTAGGGCTCCTGTCCCTGCTTTCACCCCTGCCACCGCGGGTGTAGTCTGGTGAGCGGCTGCGCTGTCTGCGTACAGGGCTAGGTGATCTGCGTCGAGGTGAAAACCCGCCCCTGTCATGCCGGCTGGGAGGTGACCGACCACGACCCCGAGGTGAAAAGGAGCGCCGGCGCACACCACCAACAGGAGAACGTGAGCGATCTCTGCAGGTGCACAGCAGTGCACATAAGCGCAGAAGGCATCCAGGTCAGTGCTGTGTGTGCGTGACGTGTGACGATGAAGTTGAGGTTGTGGTAAAGATATTCACACAAGCAAGACCAGGTTCGACCAGGTTCAATACAATGCATAGGTATCCTTGCAGTGCAGTTCCCTCAAACTCCACTGCATGCTGCTGCTTGGGGACAGAGCCTGCAGCTGAAGTTGGCATGTGACCACGGAAGGGCTGTGCCTATTTACACAAGGTACTGAGCAGACTTCTGGTGAAATATGTCCGTTTGACACCAACCTGTCGTCACGGCGCTGCCGTGAGCTGTCTACAAACTCCACTGTGATGGTGCGTCCGTCCATCTGCAGCCCATGGCACTTCTTTTGAGCTTCAATGGCATCCTCCAGCTCTTTGAACTCAACAAAGGCATAATTGCGCTTGATTTCTACTCGATTCAGGGTGCCATACCTGCAAATTGCAGGACAAGATACAACACCATACAGCCATGTCAGGAAAGACGAGAGTGGGAACTGGCAAGATGCTGCTGACCCACATGCTATACATTCTAAGAGTGTTTTGAGCTTCAGATCATTTCAATGTTGTTGGCATGTGGGGATCAGGTCTGTCATGCAGCACTCACTTCTCAAAGTATCTCTCCAAATCATGTTCACGCGTGCCACGAGTATCAAAGTTGACCACAAACAGCGTAGTTGTTGGCTCCTGTGCCTTGCCAGTAGGCTCGGTTTTCTGAAACGAAACACAGCAGGCAGAGCAGCACTGCCTTTGGTCCTTGTTTTCCTGAGTACTAGGATGCAGCTGCTGAGTAGGTGTTGCAAGGCATCTGCCTTGCAAAACGTGCAAGCTGGACACAGTGTGCAAGCACGACCAGGAATGCATTGCCGATGAGCTTCCACAGACAAAAAGAATGACTCAGTGCTAGCGTCTACTCCTGATAACTGCGCGAAGGCACTTGGCACTGATGGCCACATTGGAGTGCAAGACTCACTTTGGCCCACTCCACACGCAACGGCCTCCTTTTGTAACCAAACTCAGTCCTGCAGGTGCATTCAGACCGCGGCAAAGACCTGAGGCTTCAAGCAGCTGACCTGGGAGTAATGCATATGGCTGCTTGACAAAAGCACTTCACTTGGGTGGCGGATTGCAGTCACAAGACAGCGGTTGTAGTGGATGCAGCAGTGGCAGCTGGAAGTTCCGCTGCTCAGCATTCGCCAATTGCAGCACCAGCGCTATAGTTTTGTGCACATTTGCAGGGCACAAGCTGTATGGCAAGCACTCTTGAAGGAACCAACCTGTCCAGCTTCCTGATGGCGTCTTTTGCATCCCTGTCATCCTCCATGTACACGAATGCAAAGCCTGCAGGGCGTCAACAGGCGACACCATGATGCGTGTATGAGATGTGTTCCGTTGGCAGGCACTGCAGAAGTTCAGAACCAACACAGGATGCTGCAGCCTGTGTGACAGGGCAATCATAAACTTAGCGGCGTCAGCCAACTGAGTGTGGGGGCTACATGCTGCTGTACATCTCAGCAGGCTTAGCAGGAAGCACTTGCTGTTACTAGAAAGCAGCAAGATGTTTTGCTTGAGGTCAACTACATGAGCTTGTTGAGCACTCTAGTCACGCAGGTAGGCAGGCTGCATGGCTGGCTAGGCAGCATCAAACCAGAGGGCTGCGACTGCCCCCCTGTATGCAACGTACCTGCCACACACTACATTGCATACGTCTAAGGATATGTCGGCAAGTTGCCAGGCTGATGACAAGGGTTGCACTTGAGCAAGAGGTTGTGATGTTGCTGTTGTTGACTGTGTTGGCATATGTGTTGACAGGTTGAGCAAGATGACCGCAGCAGACAGCACGGCAGCTGAACATCCTTGCCGGTGTTGACGGTAACGATGAAGCCGACGTACATAGCCACTGTGAGCGCTTATGCACAGTTGCCAGGGGGCTCTGCTGTCGGCAGTGAAGGTGGTCTCGAGTTGGTGAAAACGCCATCCATGATCGTGGGTCAAGTCTGTGCTTGGAAGGGAAGGTAGTCCTTGACCTCACCGCTCTGAATCAAGGCACGCTCACCAGTTTTCATATCAATCCTGCGTACTGGGCCAAAGCGCTCAAACATCTCCAATATAGACCGCTCTGACGCGTCGTATTCAAAGTTGCCGCAGAAAACCTGCATACAACATGCATGCTGGTGTTGGAAATCAATCCATCACCGGGTAAGCAGCAAAGGCTATAGGGTCAGTGCTTACGGGCCGCTCTCCCATTATTGCTGCAATCAACAGTTCGCAGGGAAGAGCCAGCCACGCTTAGGTGTAGGTTGTAATCACAGATCCTAAGAGATCAGCGTTGCTGGTCGCAGGAGTAGGCGAGCCCACTGCCGGGTAGGCAATCAAGGACGGTGACTGTCGCTAAGATAGTCTATCTTGCTGATGTCGATGCGATAGTGCAGGCTGACTCATCTGATGTACGCTGCGCAACGTGCTGGTTGAAAACCCCGCCAGAGTGACAACAGCTTCAAACAGGTTCAACCTCATTGAACCATGCTCTCTGTTCAGCTTTGTGCACTAATCCAGAATCAAACCAGTTTAATGGAATGGTCAGGATAGCTTGGCGTTATCAGCTGACTGTTGATTGCCGCAGCCATGCTGCTTTGAACCAGACAACAGTAGCAGACTTTGCAATGACAAAAAGGTTGATGCAGTACCCCTGCAGACCAAAATCGACGAAGCTTGCAGATTTGTCAATGACACGACAACAATTTGCACTGCAGCAGACAGAGACATGTACCCGCAATATCTTTTCATTGGTTGAACTTGCCCAATGTGGACAATGCTTATGAGGCACCACATAGCAGGAATCAGCTCTTCCTTTCGTCGTGGAAAAATGTTACGAGGACAAGCAACAACATACAATTGTTGCAAAAGCTGACCACTTTCTCAAAAGCAGGTCTACATTGTCAGGAAGTTGTTGCTAATTTGATCCCAGACTGCTCAGCGAGGCGCCCTGGCTGCTGACCTGGTGAACAAGGAGCCCATCTCTGGCCATGGACCAGAGGGTACTGCAGATCCTCGCCACAGTGACGAATTGCGTTACAAACGCAGCACAGCTCATACAGTGTCTCATGACAGCATAATCATAGACAGGAAACCACATGGTCAGACCTCCCCCCCCTCTACTGCTTGGAGTTGCACTGTGACATACCCACTGCCCTCACCGCCCTTGTAGCCATTGTTGTGGCCATCAACCAGCTGTTGATGGTGCCCGTTCAACTTGACATTGCTGCTCCCTCCGTTGACTGGTGAGCCAACCATCGACCAGCTGCCATTGCCGTGGCTGCTGCCTCTGCTGCCCCCACCAGCAGCTGCTTCTGCAGCAGCTGCTGCAGAACTCTTACTGCTGCTGGCCTCGCCATTGCTGCGAGCTAACACACTGCCAGCAGCGGCAGCTCGCCTTGAACTAGGAACCACATCTCCTGGTAGCGTACACCCAACCAAGCTGCTGCTGCTGCTGTTGGAGCTGCCGGGCCCTGACGGCCTGCCTCGCCTGCTTCGCACCACGCCGTCCTCATTGCTGCCAGTTTCCCCACTGCCACTGCCTCCAGCTGTACTATTTCTTGCTTTCCTAGCTCCTTTGGCAGCTGCCTTCCGCTGCTGCAATTCCGCTGCAAGCCCGTTTGAAATGTGTGTTATCTGCCCTGTATCAGCATCCCATTGCACTCCATATTCACCCAGGTTTTGTTCCAACTGCTGTACTTGACCCCTGGCTTGCTGCAAGTGTGCCTGTGCGCGTTGCATAGTCTGCGAAGCCATGGCATACGACTGCGGATTGTTTTCAAAGGCCGCTAGATTTGCTTGCAACTGCTGCACAGTTCGCTCAGTGGTGTGTATGAGCTGCTGTGTTTGCAGGAGCCGTAGCACTTGCTGCTGAAGCTGCTGGTGCTGTTCTGCTGCCGCAGCAGCAAGCTCCTGCAAGAGAAACATGCACGCAAACATCAGATGCTTCAGTTGGCCTCAACAGTAGCAATATCCTCACCAAGTGCTGGCTACTTGACAGTTCATATGCAATAGCAGCTGACTGATTTTGTCATTGTAATACAGATCTGACCACCTGTGCACCCTGTTGACTCATCCCCTGAGCTCATGCAGCTGCTCTAGTGGCCGCAACACTGCCCATACGACCCCCTACACACCAGTAGAACAGCAGGAGGCAGCACTGCTCAACCTGTCGCCCTACCCACTCCTCTCACCTTCTTTGTGGGCTGTCGCTGCCGCGGCTGCCGCACTGGTTGCTGGTCCTGCTGCTGCTGCTGATCTTCCCCTTGCTCTTCTGCACCTGCTGCTCTGACCCGCCGTTGCTTTGACTTACTTGCGGGCCTGCTGCCAACTGTGCTGCTGCTGCCAGGCTCTTGCCTCTCAGCAGCCTGACGCTCAGCTGCTGCGCGCCGCCGTGCTGCTGCTCGAATCGCCGCTGTGGTTTTGTCAGCATACTCAGGATCCTGCCACAGAGCCTTGCTGCGTTCTGAGACAGCTGCTCGCAACGCTTCCAGCTCCTCAGGGCTTGCGTTCTGCATTTGCGTGATCATGAAACAAGGTTTGAGTGGTGAATGGTGGCTCAGAATGGCGGCAAATACAAATTTGCAACAGCAGGTAACTGCCAGAGCTGTCATGGCTGTGAACGCGACCAGGGCACTGTGAACGGTCTCGAGTCAACCGATGTTGCGGCAACAACATGTGGCAGCAGTTTGCTGAGGCTCAAGTGTGGCAACCGAGTGACACAGGCTTGTGTGTACATCTTCTGTTGTTGTTGCCCACCTGCCACTTATGTAGCCTGGCTTCGCTCGCCTTTCTGATGTTCTCCTGCAGCAGCATTACAGAATTCACAACCCAGGAGCTTCTGTGAACACAACCCCACCACTACTAAGTATGCTGCAGTGAGTGCAGTCGGCTCCGGCATGCCCGTGCCATGCAGTGGCTGTCACAGGTGCAGCCGCCTAGGGCCCCATGTGGGTGCTGCTGGTGATTGGCCACTGCTGGTGCAGCTCTACTGGTGGCATTCTGCTGCACAGCTGTCAACGTTGACCGCCTGTGATGCAGGATGCTGACGCTTCATTTCAACTGCTGACCAGGTAAGCCTTTGCAGTCTGTGGGTGTCAATAAAATGGTTTGAGCGACTTTGCTGCAAGAGTGGCTGAATCAATCTGCTCACCCTGTGCTGTTCAGGCAGAGGCACTCCAATCCTGGTCTGGTTCCAAGCTTCATACTTGGCTCTTACTTCGGGACGCTGTGCTGCAAGAGTTGCTGCTTGAGTTATTCTAGCAATTGTCACTGCATCACAAGACACAGATGCACATCAGCAACTACATGCTCCTGGTATGGCTCAGCATTGATCAGTGCAAGGACACTCATTGGGTTCCTGGTAACAAGATAGCTGTTCAGGTGTGCTAAAGTGGCTCCTGGTCAGCTGATTGGTGCTTGATATCAAAACCTGACCAGTTTGGCTGCTAACATGCTTGGCACTGCAGTAGGGCATGTAAAAGCTGCAGCTGCACACAACACAAGTGAACCTGGTCAGACGATCAACGCTTACAAGCAGAATGTTTCCGCCCTTTGTTCCAAGGGACTCGCTTCTTGGCAGATTCCTGTGGCTGGGTGTTAGACTTTGGCCGCTTGCTGTCTGCATGAGCTGGTTGGCCCAGGCCATTGGCTGCTGGTTGCTGTTGTGCCTTCAGGTCGATATACTCTGCATAGGTAAGATACCGGGCACGACGCCTGGAATTTTGTGTTTCGAAAGTATTATGCTGTGTAATAGCTACTTTGGAAATCTCATCCACGCTGCCTTGAGGAGCAGCACTGGCTGCTGTTGGCTCAAGGTGGGCGTTTGAAGCCTGCGCAGTGACCGAATGTAGCACTTTATTTCGCACTTGTATATGATTAAGATTGAGTAATGTATACGTGGTGAACTGGCTACAATCACAGCGAAGCCTGCCTGAGCTTTGGTGTGAGAAAGCCTGCATTTTCCGTGGAGGTACGCATTTGAACCTGCGCTGACTTATTTAAAGTAAGATAATGTGCGCGGCGCTGATCCTTCGGAGGTCCATATTGTACGCTGGCATATTTCTGCCATCTTGAACCTGCTGTCAGTCTTAGGCAACCGGCTCGAAGCTGACTTGAATCGCAAGGATGCGTTCTCCGCCACAATGGAGAGCTGCGGCTTGAAGTTCCTCCAACACGTGTGCATCTGCATGGACTGCCTGTGCAGTACAAACGCTCCAAACGTGCGAGGGCACCACAGCGTGGCTTGCACCATGACACGACCATCAGTAGTGTTCAAGTAGTCATTCAAAGGGTACCAGTGAATTGCGAGGACGGTTGCACGATGCACCCGCCTCGCCCGACGAGGGCCTGGTAATCAGAAAAACTCTGGACATACAGCATGAGCCACCGCTTTTCCACAATCTTCAAAATGCAACTCTGTAGGTGCCGAAGGTCGGTGATGATGATTGCATGTAAACATAATATAAAGCCATCCAGTGTTCATAGTTCATAGACATCAGAACTTGGATGCATTGCTGCGCTGCGAGTGTGACACTGTTACTGATCACCTTGCATTGCATGCATGTGAGCCTGGGCGGATGGACACCCCTGCTGGAGGAGCTGGTGACTCCAAGCGATCAAGCAAACTCAATTGAGTCATTTATTGTATGTTTTTTCTGTATGAAAATCTCTAACACTGTTACAGTGCAACCAATTGGTGTTCCCAGGTGATTTACATGAAGGAGGATGGCAGCAGTGGTTAGCGCAGCCTAGTATGTAGGTGGTGCTGTGTGCTGAAACAGTAACACTGCTGCCTACCCAGCTCAGGCAGTAGCAGTTCTACAGTTCTAGTCTGGCTGGCTTATGCAACGAGAACGCGTGTGGAGCTGGGATCGGCCATGTCAGGCTAGTCTACTGCTCCCTGTGCGTCAGCAGTTGTGGTGAGTGGCTGAATGCTGCTTTTGTATTGTGTTCATTGTTTGCGAGGGTTCGTTGCTTGTAGTAAGAAGTGCTGCAAGCACTCAGCATGCTAATTTTGAAACTCGTTGAGACGTCAGTTTTGTGAATGGTACAATGGTTGTTTGCGAGGGTTCGTTGCTTGTAGTAAGAAGTGGTGCAAGCACTCAGCATACTAATTTTGAAACTCGTTGAGACGTCAGTTTTGTGAATGGTACAATCTTGACAGCCATACATGTGGCATTGTGTCTCAGCAGCAGTGTCGCTTGCTGTCGCTGGCAGCCTCCGGCAGTAGCAGTTCTGTAGGTCTAGTATGGTGGATTCCGAGCGTGCTTTGTTAGGTATTTACGGGTAAATAAAAAGAATGGAGAGGCTAGGCCATGAATCCACGTATTTAGAACCCTGGTCCCTGTATGTATGCACTGGCAGGTTGATTGTTTATTGATGCAGAAGAAGAAGAAGAAGAATAACCCTTTCCGGCCGCAAGGCCTTTGGGAATATGTACTTGGTGGCTTATTGATGCAGATTGCCTCTTGGTGGAAAATTGCTGTTGGTTGTTAATTGCTTGTGCCTTATAGCCTGTGATGATCAGCTCCACAGAGCAGTAACCATGGCTCCTCATAACCATGGATCCTGCATTACACTGTCGCATGTCAGCGAATTTGCCATAGCATCTCAACTTGTTGCATGGCTAATTTTCTTTTACACTGTTGATTCCGGGCACCCCAGTGTCACACGGGGATGGCATGATGGGTGCTGCTGCAGCTGGGCCTTGTCTGTGTTCCATTGGATGCAGTGCAACATCAAGCAGAGCCCAGCAGTCACAATCACACCACAGCAGAGCCCCCAACACCCACCACATGCACAGGAGCATACATACATCCTTACTGTGTGTGCTGAGTGGAATGGCCACTAGAAGCACATGCACTGTTTAAATTCGATACTGCTAGACAACTTGCAATCTCACTGACTAGTCCCTTGGTCTACACCAGTCTCGCTGCCACTCCTCTGCTGCTGCCATAGCTTTTGCTGCCAGCTCTGCTGCTAACTCTGTGCCAGGCTGCCAGAATGGCTGAGCTGACTCTGCCTGGAACTCAAACTGCCTCATGATCTCCTGAATGTTCAGCATGCCGCCATCACCAACAGCAGCAGTGCCGCTGCTGCTGCTGCTGCGGTCAGCTCCTGCTGCAGATGCTGCTGCGCTGTTGGCTGCTGTGATGGGAGTAGATGCTCTGGCTGTGATGCTGCTGGTCCTGCTGCCTGCGATAGTCCTGCTGTTCCTCAGGCTAGACCTACTAGCACCAGCCCCGGCACTACCTGCAGCTGCTGGTGCTGCCTGGCTGCTGGTTGCTGGGGAGTCACTGGCAGATATCACCTGGCTGGGACAGCTCTGGGTCCTGCAGGTGCCCTGGAGGCGATCAACACTGCCGCTTCTGTGACCACTGCTTTGGCTTGCCACCACAGTCTGTCCCGCTGCTACTGCTGCTGCTGCTGCTGCATTTGTCTGCAATGCCCCATCATAGCTGCTGCTGGTGCTGCTGGGCCTGCTGCCAGCCAGATCTGTCCCCCCGCCTGCAGCAGGCGTTCCCGCATCCCTTGGTTCACCAGCTGATTCACTTGCTGGCGGTGTGGGTGGTGCAGCAGCACCAGGATCGCCACTGCGGCTGCTGCCGCTGTTACGCCCTGCAGGGCTGTGTCCTCCTGCACCTCTACCTGCTGCTCTGTTGGCGCCGGCAGTCCCGCCCCCAGGGTTGTCCCTGTCTCGGCGAGGCCCCCTTTGCCTTCTGCTGTCTGCCGCCACATCAGCAGCTGCCTGCTCCTCTTCCTCGTCACTCTCAGTCCCACTGCTGCAGGTGGTGTGGCTGTCGCCGTCATTGTCTTGGTCATCATCGCAATCATCGTCATGGCTGTCACTAATGCCATGATTGTTGCGTCTACTGGCTCCAGCAGGTTGAGGTGTCGTGCAAACTTGATCCAGCCACTCAAATACAGTAGCGGCTGGTGCAGGAGGTTCGTCGATCATCCTGAAGCCATCTTGTTGCTGCTGGGACCCTGGCAACTCGCTGACTGAGCATTCAGCCATCACTCCCAGCCGTGATGCTGCTGATGCTGTTGCTGCTGGGCTAACGTCCCTGCTGCTGGCTGCCACTGTCTGCAGCAGCACAGTATGCTGCTGCTTGGCCTGTCCAGTAACATCTTGAAAGCATGCAGCCCACACAAAATCCACACTAACCGCCCTGCGCAGCAAGCATACTTCACCTCAGATTGCTAGAAGACACTTGGGCGTGCTGACCGGCCTGTGCAGGGTCAAGTGGGTGTTGTCTCATAGCAAAGCTGCAAGCAAGTGCGTGCTGGATGTTTGACAGCAAATGAGCACACTAAGACATAAACTGCAATGCTATGCTATGGCAGCACACACCTTATTAGCATGTGTGGGGATGCCAGTGTGCTGCTACTTACAGTTCAGCACAAGCAAGCCATGTCACACCTGTTAGCCCTGAGGACCAGAGGGCTTTCTGAAGAATCCCATTCAAAGACGCAGAAAGCCTCGTCCTGTATTGCGTTGTACCAGACATCACTGCCAGCACTACCAGCGCCAGTAGTGCCATTGCACAAAGCCAATGACACCAGCTCTGGACCCTGCTGCTGCCAAATCAGCCCCCGCTGCTGCTGTTGTTGATGGTGTTGTTGCTGCTTGCAGGGGACTGGCTGCAGGTGAGCATACTGGCCTGGCACACCAGTTGCTGCATACAGGTCAAAGGTGGAAGGTTTGAGGTTTGCCAGCATCAGATCACCATCCTGCAGCAGTTCAACAAGAGGCAGACAATGAGTCTGACGCCACCCCTCAGCAGATATGCCGGGCGAGGAAAGAATTCCCCAATGGATGAAACAATTAAAGCTGGTGACCTGTCGTACACTGAATGGTTTGAGGCCAGATGAGTTGCACTCACAGCCCTTAGAGCCCCAGCCACGCTGTCAGGAGATGGCAACCTAAAGTTGCAGCGCCCCAATGCACCACACAGACATGGCAGAGTGACAGGGCATGAGCCTGCAAGCTTACCTTGCATGCGATTGTCACAGCAATCCAGTACCTGCGCCCCGGCACCACCTGCTGCACCTGCTGCAGCTGTCCCTTCATCATCATCTGCCCACAGGGCAAAACATCACCGCTGCAGGCCTCCGTAATGCTGATGTGGCAGTTCAGTCTCTGGGCGCGTTTTTTTGCGGTGGTGGGGGCCAGCTTGGGGCCGTGCAGCAGCTGAGGAATGACCAGGTGAAGAGCACCCTCTTCATACCTGAAGATGCAGTGCCAGCATGTTCAGGATAAAGCGGGAAGGCTGACGAGGTCACCTTGCACCCAAGCCTAATAGAGCCATCAATCAGCAGCAATAGAGGTCATGCTGGCAGCTGGGTGACTGTTTGAGGTGCAGGAGTGAAACAAGGTCTGGTGCGTCAACAAGTGTTGCACCAGCAAAGCACTGTTATGGCCCTGGGCTGGCTGCCACCAGTCTGCTGACCCAGATGATGAGCAGCGGTCAATGTCACACTTGTGCTGATGTCGTGGCTTGCAGGACCCACCTGTATGCATGTCCATTGTGACAGGCCCTGACAGTGTACCTGGGCCTGGCCAGACCTCCTTTGCTGTCAGGGACATCATGCACGGCAGCCACCACACCCAGATTGCCAGGGTCCAGTGGACCATCAGCTGCTGTGCCAAACCTGCCGTAGTCATGTGCCAGCGCCACGTAATCACCCCAGCGGGGGCGGACTGCTGCTCGTAAAGATTCAGGGACATATCTCAGGTGTATGGGGCGGACCGCGCCATGATCATACCACCAGTCTCCCTTGTCACACTGGCAGCTACGCACCTGCAGGAGTATGATTATGACAGCACAGACAGCCAGCTCGCTTGGTGTGGCGAAGTGACTTATCAAGCTATGACATCTGGTAGCAAGTAATTGGGCTGTTGACTACAGCACAGGAGCACCGAAAGCACTAGCTCAAGGAAAATGCACAACACAATGAGACAGTCTAGTCAAGTGTGATTGCAGCTGCCAGTGCTACACACAACATGTACCAGTCATCACGTTGAACTGCACACAGCTGCCAGCCCTACAGCTGACTGCAGTTCCCATCAAGCCTACCCTGAATCGGTTACCAGACTCCATCAGCACCAACCCATAGGCTTCCTCGGTCCGCAACAGACTGAGAGGGCCCCTGGCAGCGTCCGTAAAAGATTTGTAGTTGGCCACCAATGTGACATAGCTACCTTCCCCAAGCGTTGCTGACTGCTGCCCATCCTGGTGTGCAGTGTCTGCAGGAACTGGTTGCAATGCAGCTTCTGGATACCACCAGAGCCTCCCCGACAATATATCTTGCACCTGCACACGTGCATGACCCATGAGTACTAACTAACTAATCACTACTAACCAAGAATATGTATTCGCCCATAATCATGCTGTGTTTGAGCTGCTGCTGCCAGCAGCAGCTTGAACCACCATCCGACTCGGATCCCTTCTAATGCATCCGTCCTGGGCTTATCACATATGTGCAGAGCATGAATGCAAACTGTCACTGCTCCTGCATGTATGCTGATGTCCCTTCTCACCAAAAACGGGGCTTCTCCGCTTCCTACATCGTCTATCACCTGCCCAACGTCGCCAGGTGCTAAGGGACCATCTAAAACGTGTTTAGATTGTACATTGGAAAGATGCAAGATTGCTTCTCCTGGCTTGAGCTTCACAAAACAACCAAGCGATGGACACGAACTAGGCCTTGGGAGAGCAAGTAGACTGCTATCAGTACCGTTCCAATCAAAGTGTCGTGTGTTAGGCATTCCCAGCTAGTATTCTATAGTTTACTTTCCATGCGGACCTGTCTCAGGCCCAATCAATTTTCGTTTGAAGGTCACCAGGCTGGGTGATGAATAGTACTTATATGTTGACGCTGCCTGCTAGAAGGGCTACAAGTGTGCTCATGTAGGCCATAAGCTTCTCGCAGCACTGCGCCAGTCCGCGCATGTCGGTTGGACATTGTTGTCATTCGGCAACTGGAAGGTCGTGTCGCATTCAGGTACAAAGTCCTGTGCTGCTGCCACCACCATGTCTGCAGCAGCAACAACATAAGCCCCTGGTGTCCATTACCCTATTGTCGCTGGCTGCGGCTGCTGCTGCTTGGCAGCTAACGCAAGTAGGTGACATGAATGTCAGTGCATTTGCCATTGCATCTCAACTTGTTGCATGGCTCAATTTCTTTTACATGAATGTGAGATACAGAAGGTAATTTGTGCGTTAACCCGCAATAACCATCCAACATCCCAACCTGTCCAGCTGAGGACGTGGGCAGATGTACCAGACTATGCATTTGCTGACAGCACAGAACTTATGCTGGTGGTGGTTCAACATGCTTACCCTTACCACCCACCAGCTGAAGCTTTACGTTGCCAGAGGTCAGTACACAGAATTTGAGCTGGCCAAGCTGAAAAGCCTAGGTAAGCACAAAAGTACTGGTAGCCAGCTGCAGCCTGTGATCAAAAATCAGCTCTATTGCAAGGTTCTACCTATTAGGCAAACAGGTAGTATGTTGCCCCAACAGACCCCTGTGGTCATTAATCAAGGTGAGTCCCGCCCAAAACCCTCCCCAGCTCAACATGTCAACTACACAGCTGACGCAACAACACCAATGACAGAACACCTGGCCAACGATAAGTTATACAGCAGTTGCTGCACCAGCTTGTACATCACCAACACTCTTCTGCTTGCAAGCAGTTTGACCCAACACACACACTCACACACCCACACACACACACTCACACCGTCCATTGGCCCAAACACATGTATCAGACGTTTCGAACTTCCAACAAGTCAAGCTGCCAGGGGTGTTCCAACAACCTGCTCATTCACTTGCTACTGTATGCATGGGATGATGGCTGGTTTGATGGTTGGCTGCCTGCGTGCTTGTTCACTCATGCAGCCATAATGGCCACTTCAAACCTGCCGGCCGCTGTATGTACTCTGCTTGACCCTGAATATGAACTCTGACTGCTTGGTTTCCTTGGCCAACAGGTCCTCCTGCATCTCCATCCACTCAATCACGCTGTCTTTGCTGATGTTGACGGCGTCAGACAGGGTGGACGCGTCCTTCACCAGCTCAGACACGTCCAGGTCACCAGGCACAAGCTGATCAGCCGCGGCTGTGCACAGAGACTGGAAGGACGTGACCAGGTCCTGCAGGAAACATCACAGGCAGCAGCAGGAGGGGTTTTCACAGGCCTGACCGCATGAAGGAGCTTGGAACATGCCTGAAGGAGGCACTGGCAACATGTCACAACCATAGCAGCAGGGCTCTCAACTGCTAGACAGTAGACAGCCTGTCAGTCAGAGAGCAGCCTCAGCAAAGCTCAAGCCTCACCTGATAGCTCGGCTCTCCTGCTGCTGCATCAAGTGCTGGCACTCCTGATCCATTGGCCAGTGTGCCTGCCTTGCTCCACTCCCTCCACCTGCGCCTCATCTTCTCCTCAGCAGTCAAGCCATACGTGCCATTCTGAACACCAAACGGAATCTTCCCACGCTTCTTGTATGGTGCATTCTGCAGTGAAAGTGCGACAGCAGCTGTCAAGCAAGAAGAGTGGGCAGTGCCTCTGGCGGCATGCTCAATGCTGCAAGATTTGGCCAAGGCACATGATGTGCTGCTGGGCTTCACCTTGTAGAAGTCAATAATCTCAAACAGTGCCCCCTTCAGGAAGCTGCGAGGCACCACCAGGTCCAGCAGGCCCTTGTCGAGCAGGTACTCAGCAGTCTGCACAGGACAAAGGCAGCAGACACAGAGGCACGTGCCAGGAGACACACAGAAACCACAGCAGCTTCAGGTGGAGGAGACACGGACTGCTCTCCTGCTTGGCTGCTAGCACCTCATGACACAATCTTCCTTACAACCCCAGGTGCTGCTGCTGGTGGCCTGTTGGCTGCTATTGAGCTGCCAGTGGAGTGCAGTGCCCGCCCAACTCATGTCTCTGCTTGACATGAAGCGCACTGCTCGCACCTGGAAGTCATCAGGCAGCTGCTCCCTCAGAGTCTGCTCAATCACACGCCTGCCTGCAAACCCGATGATGGCCTGTGGCTCAGCAATGATGATGTCACCAAGCATACCAAAGCTGGCTGTGACACCACCAGTGGTTGGGCTGGTCAGGATGCTGATGTACAGCAAGTTGGCCTCATTCTGGTGCACATGCAAAGCTGCTGAAATCTTGGCCATCTGCATAAGGCTCATGATGCCCTCCTGCAGATGTCAGCAGGTACACAACACGCAATCTGTTTGCTAAGCAATGAAAGGAGGTAATGACAGAGCATATGCCTTGAGCAGTATCTGTGCAGGAGCCTTGCAGTCTCCACACTGAAGCTTCTGCTCTCCCTTTTCTGCAAACGTGCAAGCTCCCAACCAGATTGGGGGCTGCATGAAGAGCTGTCTCCCCCATCCCCCCCCCCTGCTCCCCGGGGTCCCGCGCACCTGCATGCGTGCACCTCCACTTGTGCACACCACCAGCAGCGTCAGCCCCTCCTGTGTGGCGTACTCGATCAGGCGAGTGAGCTTCTCCCCCACCACACTGCCCATGCTGCCGCCCATGAAGCCAAACTCCATCACTGCCAAAGCAACTGGAATGCCATGCAGCAAACCTGTGCCTGTGCGGATGGCATCATTCATACCAGTCTTGTCCTGCAGAGTCAAGTAAGAACTTTCTTGAGGGCCAAGGTTGTAGACAAGCTGTAGTGGTGCATTGCACTCAAGAATACTTCATCCCAGCTAGCACCATGCATGCATGCAACTCTGTCAGCATCAGCCATCAGCAGCGGGCCCTGCTTGCTGCAGTGAGCAAGAAGCACGTGTGACAAGGTACACCTGAGAAGCTGATGAGTTGGGGAGCTGAACTGCAGCTGAGGGAGGCATGCCCTTGCCGGAGAGCCTCACCTGGCTGTCCCGCACACGATCTGGGTATGGCTTCATGTCCACAAACTCCAAGGGGTCACAGGGGGACAGTGTCTCATCCAGAGGACGCCAGGTACCTGGGGGGTGAGCGGGGGAATGCAATGCAGGCGGGTGTGATACGTCACAACAGCAGTGCAATCACAGGTGGTCCCTCAGCTGCACCAGCAAGAGCTGAGGAGCCTCATCTTGCAGCCGGCTCATCATGGCTGATCTCCTCCACACCCTGCTGCATGACTGCAGGGCAGCTGATCTTCCAGGGAGAGCATAGCAGACACAAGAAGCTGCCAAGCAAGATGCCGCCCCAACAGTGTGTGTCAATATAACTGGGAAACAGACCATGACGATTCTTAAAGCACACGGCCCTTGCAGGCTGGAACTCACCTGGATCAATCATGTGGTCAATCCTTTCTTGGCTTGACATCTTCAGGTGGTAGTTGCAACCGAAGCAGATGTGGTGGTGCTCCTTGAGGTGCTTGATGTACAGGATCACCCCGCACTTGTCACAGCGAGTCCAAAGACCCTTGCTGCGGTCAACTGGTTTGGCTGCTTTGTCCTTGGAATCAGCTGCCATAGCTGCTGGACCGACCGAGATGGGCCCACTGACAATCGGCATGCCCTCATATGAGCCATTCTTCTGGGGGTCAACTGCCTGGCACACTGTGTGGAGACAGCGAGCTGGTGCTGGAGCAATGCAAGCCATGCGAGAAGCCTGCAACATGTACAGAAACGTCCAGCGCAGTGCAGGTTGCAGTGGAGAGATCTATATCGACCTGCATCACTAGACTGGAGCCAGCCTTCTCATAGCACTACTGACAGGTGGTGTGCTGCTGCTGCTGCTGACAGATACGAATGCGGCATGATCCTCAGCCACGATGGGGTCAGACATCAAGCAAGTCACTTAGATGGTTATGATCTTCTCTATCTCCTGCTGGCACGCTCCGTAGCCTAACGCCTGCTTCGGCTGTGCACTCTGCTGGCTATGTAACGCCCACTTTGGCACATGGCTGGTGTCCCCGGTTTGATTATATGCCGTGCGTGACGTTTTGAGAACAATATAATACCTGTGCATGAACCAGTTGGCCCTGTTTGCCAGGCAGGCAAGAGCTCACACTGTTCTTGAGGGACATCATGTTGATTAGCCCGCGAAAAGCAAGCCGCACTAACACTGCACGACTAATCGGCAACAGGTGGCACACTGCAAGCTTTTGACAAGGGCTGAAAAGCTGAATTGCTATGAAGCAACTCAGTCGTGCCGCACACTAGCCCACACAAACAACTTGATAACACAAGAAGCACCGTCCATCCATCTCGTGGTGATGTCTATAATCTCGTGAGCGTCGGTATATGGCAATGCGTGTCTGCAAATTTCCGTCAAGTCGCTTGTTACGATTTCTCAACGCCTTAGCTGGCAGCATGAATTAGGGGAGGATGGCGATTGGAATCATTGTCAAATGATACACACATTCTGCAGATTGTTGATCTGCAGAGTGGCTCTTGATCGTCTGTCCGTGGCGGCACCTCTGTGTACAGCTGACAAGAGCTTCGATGTGGCATGTTGTGGCAAAACAACGAGACTGCGAGACCTATTAAGCTGTAACAATCATCAACTTGGTGTGCTGCCAAAGTTCTGGCTATTTCCAGCAAGTATGGACCACCTCTTGGGCACTTGCAGGACTGATAGACAGAAACAACGATCAACTTATTACTTTATCTTCAGGTGCAATGCAAAGATTACTGGGGAGCCAGGGCGGGCGTTCAGCCTTCACATTGGCAGCAATGCGGCTGTCCAACCAACCAGTTTGAATCTGATTGCCAACAAACTCAGGGCTCTGCAGCAGAAACCTAGGGGGTTTCAATTCAGCCACACCACACACTGACAAAGAATCATTCTCATTCACACATCTGAGGGTACAACAAGCACATGCATGATCGATCTGATGCGCCACAAAAACCTGCCATGTGATGCTGTGCATTTGTTACAGCACTGCTCCATGCTCAACAACAGCTGGTCACATACTGTGACTCATAGCATTCATGGCATGAACTTTGCTCAGTCTATTGAAAGGGCCAAGAAGATTTACTGTTCTGGAATCTGGAGCACCATCAGGGCTTAATAATGCTAGCTGCTTAGAAGCAGCTGGCATTATTAAGCCCTGATGGTGCCCCATATTCCAGAACAGTAGTTCTAGATAGAACTACACATAGCCATTGACATACAGCGTATGTGTAACAGTATGCATACATTCAGTTGACGCCCGAGTGCTGCACAATGCTGCTGATGATGCATCTAGCAGGCGTCATGTCTATAACATGTCACTGCTACAAGTGACAAATGCAAACATAGCCAAAGAATAGATGCTCGAGGTAATCCTGGCCAACCTGTACTGCCACCACAGCCAGTGAATAGGGTTCTCACGTCTTAACCCTCACAGGCTGACAACTCCAGTCCCCCGCTCACTGCTATTGCTGCTGCTTGCTGGTGCTGTTGGGTTGCTGCTGCTGCTGACCCAAAAGGGCTGTCGGTCAACTTATGTTTCAGCTCTCTGATTGTTTCATCAAAGTTGAGGCTGCCAATCACGTAGGTATCACAGCATTCTCTCGCGCCCTTGCCACTATTAGCACGTGTTTGAACCTTTTTTCTCTGCATTCCTATGCTGAAGCACAAGAACCACATGAATGCTTCGGATGCCAACGGGTTTGAGGCGGGTTGTGATAATTTTTGGTGTGTTTCACTGCAGGTTTGACCTACCCTGTGATGCAGTCTGCCAACTGTCGCCTGTCCATGTTTGGCACTGTATTTGCATCCCTGGCATTTTTCTGTAGAATCAAGTTTGTTTCACAGGTGAGGAGGGTTGTCTGCTGCGTCCTGTGAAAGGATGCTACCGTATGCTATGGAGCAGCGGAGAGAATGCTCGGAGTGCTGGGCTCAAAGATCTGCAGCCTTGATAGTGCGTAAAAAGACGGCTCTAGTCTTAGTTGGGAGGCAAATGTGTATGGTCGGTCCCCCTGACGAGTTAAGCCTTAGGCTGTTCACCCCTTCAGGCTGGCACTGTGCTGGCCTGATGGAGTGTGCAAATAGGTGACTGTCGACACGACGTCGTGGAGTGGTCAACAGGACCACCCAGTCAGCACCCATACTCGAGCCTGAGCATGAGCTGATTGGGCCTGCAACGAGGTTTGCGGCACCCATTGTTTGTTGTTAGACACTGTGAAGGCACACCAGGCAGCCCCTCAGCAGGACAGTAATCCTTGATCGTCATGTCGACTTCTTACTGGGGCTGCTTGTAGCAGCAACCTGCAAGTGCCTCGGGGTGCTGCCCCCTGTCGCATACTGATGATTGCCAGTATACCCAGTTGTCGAATTGGCACAGCGGTGACTAAGAGTAGGCAGATCTCAAAGCTGCAGTGATGTCCAAAGTGACACAGCATGCAAGGGTCTCTTACTAAGTTTTGTTCTGCTTGTCCAGTGGCCAGGTTCAACAGCACCTCCACATGATCCTTGGCTTCACAAGGTGGCCCCACCTGGGCACCATCAGGTGCAGCACGATTACAAAGCCACATGTAGATGGCAAGTGTGCTTGTTGGAACAAAGAAGTGCCAGCCATTGAGAATTTTGTTGCACTATACCTGCGTACAGGCTGTTGTGCATTTTCCATTGGCAGCTGTTGATCTTTTGGCAGACCTGTCTGTGGTATCCAGATGGTGTTGAGTGATGCAAGCAGCCTGGACAAGGTGTCTGTTGTCCAGGTTGCTGCTTCTGCCCGAGCAGCAGTGCTGCTACCTCAGCAGCTGTTTGTTGTCAAAATCATCCTCTGTGGGGTGCTGCGCATGCGACAGCTGCAGAAGTGGGCTGTCACTAATGCCCCTTACAGCTGGCTGGTGGCCGACCCAGGCTACGCATCCGGTAATATGCAGCCTGCTGCCAGTCATTGTCCACTGCTTGCTGGACAAATCAATGACAGCAAGTAGTGGTCAAGACTCTTGCCATGCTGGCAGCAGGCTAGCCTGGCGCAGGAGGGAGAACCATTTGATGTGGTGCAGCGTAGCACCACCTGCGTTGCCCCGCAGTTATATATATACTGCAGCTCTATTAGCTTATCCTGCAGATGCTGTTGTCAGTGCTGTTGATGTCCTGTTACAGAAGTTTTTCAGCTGGGACTGCAACTTGCTGGCAGCAAGTTGCTGCAGCATTGGAGTGGAAGTGACTGTAGCAAGAGTGATGATGCCCCTGGAAGTCAACGGGGACCCTGGCTTTTGTTGCAGCCGTTCACCGCACCTAAAGGACTGTGTTGGGCGGTTGAATCCTGTCAGGAGCTGCCCGGTTGTTACAGCAACCGCAGAAAGCTGTTGGTATGCCTTGGTAGAATATCACATTTCTCCTGATATGGTGATGCTCCTTTGAGCTCTTCGTGAAGCATGGTAACCAGCGGGTGACTAGCGGGCCCAATTCAGCTTGTTGTCAACGGCAAACAGCCTTCCATTCATCTCACCAGGCCATCAACAAATGTGTATTAATCATAAGCGCGTATCAGCGCGCCCTCGTGCACCGTCGGGCTTAGCTGTGCATGCCACCGCGCCCTCAGCCAGTCACTCCTGATAGAAACAGCAGGAAAGCTTTGCAGCAAGTTGATTATAACTGTAGAATGTAAGGTTGCTTAAGGACAAGGCGCATCTATCTTCTCAACCATGGATCAGCGGTGCAAGCCGGATTTGGTGTTACCGGGATTGTTCTTGTCTTCTTGTGAAGCAGAGCAGAGCCTGCAGTGTCTTCAAAACAATGGTATAACACACATATTGCAGGTGTGACGCACAGCCTGCTTGCAACAATGCCTCTGTTAACACTGACCGTCAGTCCCTCTAGTGCTGCACTGCTTGCTGGCAAAGCCCATCATTCAATAACTGCAGGTCGGGTCGGAGTTGTCAGCGACACATCCTGATGGCTACATATACCTAGCGATTGATGTACTGGACAAGCCGTTCGTCGACATTGCTTCAAAGTTTGCTACAGCAAATGAATTCATTGATCAGGCAACAGCAGCAGGTGAGCGCCTTGCTTCTCCACAATGTGCAGCAAGCAACGAGTGATCGCCATCTGCAGGTTTGCTTTGCTGTTGGTTATTGGCATCAAAATGCTGTGTCTCACGGCCTCTGTGCTGAACTCATAGCCAGTCGGCAGCTTGTCTGGCTCAGCAGCAGGACTTCATCCGGGTCCCTGCAACAGGATATGACACTGCTCCTATGCGCCACATCATCTTCTACATTCACACCCATAGTTTAGGATTTTGATTCATCTCGTCAATGCAGGTGGCAATGTGCTGGTGCATTGCCGTGCTGGTGTCTCTCGTTCAGCCACCATTGTCATTGCCTATCAGATGTGCAAGAACAAGCTCCCAGTCAGAGCAGCACTAGAAGCAACTCGCAAGGCACGCTGGGGTGTGTTGCCCAATCCTGGCTTCCTCTGCCAGCTGATGGAGTACGAACAGCTGAAGTATGACCTCACTACCTGGCAGGGTTGGGGCTTTCAGAGGTGGCTTGAACACCCCTTAGTCCCCGCTGCACATCACCTGTATGAAGAGTTCTGTCCCTCATGCAGGGGCTTGCCCCTGTCTGCTGTTCTGGCATCCGAGGGTGTCGACATGGAGGGTTTGGATGTGGCCGGAGGCCAGCTGGCTTACGTGCCTATGGCACCTCCTGCAAGCTCACTGGCCAGCCCCTTTGCACAGCTGCTGCTGGCAGCAGCGGCTATTGAGGATGCACAGAACCTGGCAGTATCATAGTCCAGTATCAACAATAGTAGCTGCTGGGCTGTTGCATCAGAATGTAGTGATTATTCCTGCTCAGGTGATGGTGGATTCCATCATCTGCCAGGCCCAGTCATGACCAGGCCTGCAGGGAGTGTGAAAGAAACTGAGCCATGCAGCAAGTTGGAATGTGCTCACTAGCCTAGTGAGTCTGCAGAAGTTTGCATGCACCATTGCGCAACGGTGTCCCACTTGCTGGGCAATGGTACATAAACAAGCTGAAACAAAATCGCCAAGCGTGCATGCATGATGACTATGAGCATACAGCACACATGACGACAGCAGTTGTCCATTCAATGGATAAGTTGTCAACAGTGTAATTGTTAAGTGCATGCTGCTGTTGGCAGCATTGACTTCAGTGAGTCAGGTGCTGCAGCAGTTACATAGCTGGAGTTGAGTCGTATGTGCATTGAGATGTGTGTATAGCCTGCTACTACAGGCAGCACACACTCAGTGGCATTGCAACGTCGTGAAATGGTCATGACGTCTGTTGGATTACAGCAGTCTCAGGCAGGGGGGACTGGTTCATGTGAGTGCTGTCGTTACCGACAGTGACTTGCTGAAAGGTGTGCCTTGACTGACAGCGGATACCCTGAAATGTTCAATGACCACAACTCAGGTGCTTGTCAGAATGTGTACATTGTATTGTATTGTATTGTATTGTACACTGCCAGTGCGTGTCAGCGCATTTGCCATTGCAAGTACTACTTGATAGTATCAACATGTTGCACGTCTCTGTGTTCACTGCCAGTGCATGTGATGCCATCCAGGCTCGGCCTGGGCCAGGCTGGTCCTGGGAACTGGCACTGGCTGCCACAGGCTAAGGCCTATGATCGTATGTCGATTGAGCAATAGCTGTTGTATGACATTGAGTATCCTGCTGCATAGCCTTTTCCGGGCAACCCATTCCAACCGCCTTGCAATTGTGGACCATCGCCGTTCATTGTACACCTGTGTGTCGCTGGCACAGTTGAGACCTGGCTGCCTGACTCACAGTATGATATTTGTTAATGCTAATTTAACCTTTTAGACAGCGTCTGTGGAAATCCTTGTATTCTGCAGTTGCCCCAAGCTTAAGGGTCGGCATCGTCATAGCGCTGTCGTACTCCAAGATGGCAAGCGTGCAACATACGGTAAAAACACGTTTTGCATCTTTCCAAAGAGGCAAACGGCACCTGCGTTGCGCTAGAGCGGTCAGGGCTTCCGCGCTGCAAGTCAGCAAGCCAACGCTGGTGGATGTGCCAGTTAGCAATCATGGGGCTCGAGTAAGAATGCAACTATAATACAAGGCAGTCATAGCTTACTGATCCTGACGAAGCACGTACGCCATGTAGCCACTGCAAGGCCCCATAACAACTGCACCAGTACTGCCAGCAGCGTGACAGCGGTCTACCAGTGGTGTGCAGACCCATAGATCACGCATTGAGCTGAAGCAGCTGATCTGAGGGTCAATTAGTTTGACAGCAGCACTGTCTGTTTTAACAGCACTGCATCCGGCCAATTATTGCCATCAGCTCTTTAGCACCACAAGGTCGGGCAGCTGGCATCCAGTGCAGAGGCTGTTACAACATCATCCAGCACGGTCGAGCCTTCAACGTGTGTAACATGTATTTATATTGCAGGTGAGACACGTGATCTACCACAAGGAGATCGAGGGCGATTTTGACATTGTTTCTCCGATGGCATATGGCGGCCTTGGTTCTGAGCAGTACAAAGCCATGAATCCTTTGAGCAAGGTAGGTCGATAGCTGCCTGCTTCTTAATCTGCAGTTAAGGGTGGTAATGCCTAGTGATACAGCCAGCAAAACTCTCCAATATCTATGGTGTGCCTGAACACTGGCAATTGCCAAGCAGCAGAGTCACCACCTATCCTGGGAGCTGATGCTGCTGTTGCCGCTGCTGTTGCCGCTGTTGTTGGCAATGCAGATGCCCGTACTGCTGATGCCTGATGGGTTGGTGGTGCCTGAGAGTGAGGTGCATCTTCAAGCCATAGCAATCGTGTCAAAAAGGGTGGCAGCAAACAGCCACTGTTTGCTGGCATGACTACTTGTAATGCCGGCAATGAACTGCTTGGCAAGGGCGGCTGTTGCAGCCGCTTGCGATTGTGATCTAGACATCAATGGTGGACAAGCCAACCAAGAGAGCACAACTGGCGTGGAGTAACACACACCTGCTGATATAAACCCAAAGCTATTAGCAGCAGAACCAGCACTGACCAGGCTTGACAGCAGCGAGCAGTCAGGATGGTTGTGTGCTCTGTTATCTGCAGGTGATCGTCCAATACATTCTTGACAAGTGGTCTGGTGTGGGGCCCTCCATGCAGGCCCCCACTGCCAATCTCAGGGTCATCCAGAACCTGGCTGCACGCATCCATGATCAATACATCACACCCATCCAGGTAACACTGGTGGCGGCCAGCCTCAAAGCAACTCTTGATGCTCAACAGCAGACTTGGGGAACTCCACTGGCCAGCAGTCAGGTGCTGCCTCGTTGCAGTCCTCTGCACAGGAAGTTAATATGATCTGGCAGGCTGCTTGTTTGCAAGCTGACTGCTGACTACTGAGAAATGCCGAGCTGATGGTAGCCTCAAGTTGCAGCACAGGTGCTGCAGGCAATACTCACCAAATGTGCATCTGTCTTGCCTGCACTGATTATATTGGCCCTCAGGCTTGCATGTATCGCAAGTTTGATGCTGCTGAAAGAGCAGCCCTCCTAGGGCAGCTCAACAAACAGATTGACAACATGGAAAGCATCTGTGTTGGTCCGTACATTGCGGGGCCAGAAATCACCACAGGCGACTCAGCGCTGCTACCGACTTTTGTATTCATCACCTACATCCTGCCAAGATACTTTGGTTGGCGGGATGTGTTTGCTGGCCGCCCCAAGCTGGCTGCATGGTGGGACAAAATGCAGCAAGACCCGCATGCACAAAAGGTGGGTCATGGCTCAGCAGTAGTTGATTCACTAACTGCAAGAAAGAGTTTATCAACTGGGGTTACCCCACCGCTGCCAGTGCTGCTATTGCCATGGCAGCTGAGATCGCCCAGCTGTGCAAACCTGAGCCCCCATAATGTCTGTTAGTGCTGATATCATGCCCTGCGCTTTGACTGTAAGACTGAGCCACTGTCATGGCACCATACTTGTCTGTGTTCTTGTTGCTGGGTGTTGCTAGGTCATACAGGAGGTTACAGGAGGCCTTGAGGGCTGGAGCTCAAAGAACAGATGGGAGGAGTTGGGCATTGTGCAGCAGATCCAGGAGAACTCACAGTACAAGTGGGTGTATCCATGAGTAGTTGGTGCCAGGGATAGCCACACTGTGGCATTGGCTGTTCCCTTGGGACAAGCACCTGAATGTTGTACTACGTATACGTAGTACAACATAGTAAGAGATCATACGTATGATCTCTTACTCAGGCTATTTGCTGTGATAACTGCTGTTATAGCAGTTCAATGTAATAGCATCACACATGCCTAACCAAGCTGGTGGCCAGCATGCTGCAAATTGCTGTCAGCACTTTACTATGTCAGTGTATCTTCTGAGCCAAGATTGGCGTGATGGTGATAGTATGGGCTGTGCTCTGATCGTACCATAGATATCAAATCAGCTAGCTGGCTTGTTTTCATGAAGGAAACACAGACACAGCCTGAAAAATCATTTTTCTGGCCGGTGAAGCAGGCCTAGCGACTTCATGAAGTCGCCATGATCATGGTACTTGCCACCGCATGCGGTTTTGATTCACCTTCTACTTCGCCTTCTGTTTCCCGTTATGCCAGAGATACATTTCTGAGCCATCATCTCGCACGCTTGCGCTTGCTGTATGGGCGGTTGACCTTCTATGAGTTACGGTCCGATGTCGCGAAACTTTGGCGGGAATGTTAATGATGCCCATACGCGCTGCCCAAGTAGTAGTAGCCGACGAATATTCATATGGCATTTTCACATTCCACTTCCATATTCGACTGTATTCCACGGCTTTCATGATTTTTACTATCCTCTTCGCCCCACCTGAGGCCCCCCAGCTATAGCTACGTAGCTACGCTAGCAGCGCTGCAGCTTCGAAGGCGGCAAAAGACGACCGCCGACGACAGCGATGCGAGCCCAATTATCTTCGCACTATGGGTGGGTGCATTCAGTTTGGATTACGGCCGGGAATCACACGATGTAGAGAACAAATGAGGACAAGCTACATCGGTGGTAGCATGATACCATTGCGTGCTGACATAACGCTTTGCACGCAATATGCCCATGGAGCATGCTGCTGGAAAAGACATCTTGCCTCTATGGAGTCCAACTATCATAGAATCTAGACCTACCTTCAGCACTGCTGAAGGTTGAACCTTCCTTCAGCATGAGCCCGGCTTGAGCTTTCATAGCTGCCTGGAGCATGCATTAACATGCAACAGTGGTAATGGTGGGTTACCAGTGCCTTTCCCTGCCCCGATAGGGGCCTTGCAAGGCCTTCACCTTTGCCGTGAGAATGTGAAGGCCTTATTGGCCTCATCAATCAACACACACTTGGATAAGCTCCCTCACACGCCTGCAAGCAACCACCCGCTCTGTGGGGTGCAACATGCACCGCAGTCTATATCCACTGTACAATGATGCATGCACATGCAGCTGCATACAGCGCCATCAATAAGGTAGCATCAGGCACTGACAAAGACATCAAGAAGAACAGTTGCCTCTTGGTGGCATAAAAACCATTAGGAAGCATTCCGTGCGCAGCCATATGCGCAGTGCCTACAGCAACCATGGCCATAGGTTATGCACATTTACAAGGTTCATGGTATGTACAAACTACATCACAGCTGAAGGCTTGCAGAGCCCCAAAGGACCAGTAGCGCTGTAGTCACGCAGCCACTGTAAATTTTTATCATCTATGCATGAACTGCAGCAATGCTACCAGCCCTTGCAACGCCACAACAGCATCACATAACCATCTGCGAGGCATCACAGCACACACAGGCAGCCTGTTCATCTGCCAGTGTTCAGCACTAGAGCTACGCCCTGCAGCACCCAGTGGCTGGAGTGCATGTCGGTGGCAAGGTCCGCCTCAAACACCAGACCAACACCCATGGCATTACGGCGCAACTGTGTTACATACACAGGTGCCTTGAAGGTTCCCGCTAACTTCAAGCGGCTTGCCTCAATTGGTATGATCTGCAGGTGTGAAAGGTGTGAGTGTGTGGTTGCGTGCTGGTCAGGTTTGACAGCACATGAGTCAGCAGAAGAGCTCCATGAGTGCAGCAAGGACACCTGACTGCTGTTTGCCATTGATCAGCGGCAGCTCAGCGCAGCAGCATGTAAGGAGGACATCTGTGCCCACTCACCTGCAGAAGTGGTAACTCATCCACCACCTGCCTGGGTGCCTGCCTTATCAGCTGACCTTGCTCATGATCCCACGCAGCCCCCTCAAGAAACAACCCCTGAACATAGCAGCCATGCCTGCAGGTACAGTAGGCAGCAGCCTCCCTCATTTGTGTACACAATGTCTTTCTGACAATGGGGGGTGTGCAGTGGCTCAGCTGAGTGACCAGGGTGCACCCAGTGCAGCCAAGCGATGCATGAACACAAGGCGGTTGATACCAACATCAGCATCAGGAGCTCCTTCAAGGCTCATTCAGCACCCAAAGCCTTGACACGCTACTTACGTTGGCTTTTCCTGTACTTGTGCAGCATCTGTGTATCTGCTGACTTGTGTGTACAGGGTGCTCTTGTCCAGAGGCCAACCCCTGTCTCTGCATGCTGTTTGAACCAGTGCTGCCAGATATGTCTCAGGGGCATGTAATCCAGCAAGCCACATCACGTTTGGCTCCCCATCTTCAGACCATGACTGCAGTATAGTTGCGTAGGGCAAAAGCAGTCCTCACATCAGTGTTGTCAGCGAACTTAGACACTTGAGGTGTTTACACCGAATGCTGAGCTGGGCATCAACACAATGTGTGTTCAGATGGTCTGCTGATCAGGCAACTATACATAGTAGTGCTCTGCTCACCAGCCAGGCATGCTCCTTCTCGTAGCATGTGTCACTGCTGTCCCATGACCCACCTTGTACTGCTCCTGCCGTTTGCTGAACCAGGCCATCCAGGGTCCCAATGGCTTTTCTGTTGCCGGATTAAGCCGGGCCCACGCTGGCGGCAACTTGCCATTAAACAGAGAAGTGGCCAGCTCTTCCAAAGCGGCGCTGAAGCCAATCTCGCCTGCACACAGCATACCATTAGGGCAAGCAATGCTTAGAGCTGTGCTCGGTAGTATGGCAGGGTCTACCGGTGCGGCAGCAACGGACCCTTTTTAATCTATTCTATTTTTTAGGTTGCTGTTTTGCAGTTCTCACACAGAACAGACCGTGAATGGCTGCAGAACGGCTTGCTGGCCTGGTTTGACTACACCCACCTGACAGGGCCCTTTGCAAGTCTTTCAGGCTGTTGCTCATGGCTTCCAGCACAGTGTTCCATCTGGCCAACTCCTGCAGCAGCACCACCTGGGTAGGTGTTGGCACTCCCAGACCCTTTGCCAGCAGAGGAAGGTCAAACTGGTCCGGAATCTTAGCAGCAATGTCTTGAGCAACAGTTGCCACAAACTCCTCTCTACTGAGACCATCTGCTGCTGCTCCAACCCGGGGTTGAAGGTCAATCAGGTTACTCCAGAGCTCCTTCGTGTTGGAGGTGTAATAACTGATGTCAGCATTGGCATGAAGGCCAAATACCTGCAGCACAGGTCACACATCCTAGCAACACTCAGCAGTAGTCACATGGTGGTGATATTCTACCTTGGAGCAGCTAACAGCCGAGCAAGCAGTAACAAGCAGCACATCAATATTCTTGCAGTTGGTGTGAATATACACCATTGAGACTGTGTGTGGCTGCTCCTGTTCACCTCAGGGGTCTGCATCAGCGGCAGCGTTTCAATGGCCTTCATGTAGACATCCCTGGGGCCTGCTGGTGGCACATCAATGGTGCTGCCGTCCTTGGCAGTGTAGAAGTGGAAGGGCTGGAAGGTGTCAAACAAGAAGTCTCCTAGGTACTCCTCTAGATAGGTAGTCAGCACGCGGCGATCATAGCTATCAGAGACACGGCCACCTGCACAACACACCAACACATCGACTTATGATGGGCCCTCGTGCTTCCAGAACTCTGCATCTGTCATGCGTCACGCAGAGTCACTTTCAGAGCCGTGCTTATGTCACTGCAGAGAGGGTACAATATCAGCTGCGACAGGGCCAACAACATCGTGACAAGATGGGAATGTGATGGTGTCAACGGTGATTTGATGGCGTCAAGATGATGTGGTGGCGTCAAGATGACTGGTTTCAAGCTGCTCAGCCAGCAGTCCCAGAATGCTGGAACCGTGCAGCACATGCAGCAGCCACCATGGCATGCTCAAGGTGCACCAGCAATGCTGGCCTCCAAATGATCTGCAGACTCAAATCCCAGCAACCATGCCCATAATTCCTAATCCACAGCAGTCTGCTGGCTTACCATACATAGCCTCTCCAATAAGGTATCTCAGAGTTGCCCATGGTATAGCCTCCTCCCCTGTGCGGCTGCCTGCAACGGCCTTGCCCAGATATGTGTTGATGAGGGCCAAGCTGATCCGAAAGTCTGTCTCGTTGAAGTCATAGGGAACATTCCAGCCCACCTTGCCATACTTGCGGCGCTCCTGCAGTGTGTGCACCAAAGGTGCCTTTGTTGACTGCGCTCCAATACAGGCCTTAGTACCAGCAAAAGGCATGCAGCATTTTTCAATACAGATTTGCTGCAGCAGCTGCTCATACAGGCAGATTGCCTCCTTGCTTGGAAGCCCTGTGCTGCTGGCCTGATACTTAGACACATCCTAGTACAAAGGAAGAGAAGCAGCCATTTTCACCTGTACTACCGCATGGAAGAAGCCAAGCACATACACCAGAGGCCTGAACGCCGGGTGTCTGCAATCACCCAGTACCTCTTCTGTAATCTTGCTGTAGCTCTGGCGCAAATTCAGCTTCAGACCATTCGGAGGCTCAGTCACAACCTGTCAGGCAGTACTGGGCTGTCAATAAAGTGAAATATGAAAGAGAAATACGAGCCCAATGCAGTCCCAAGATATGGTGTGAGAGCTTAATTGTGTGCTGCCAATGACACCGTTGTGCTGTATGTGGCCTCTGCACTACATGAGATGCACTGCACACACCACCTAGACCCAGGCCTTGTGCTCACCTTCAAGCTGCGCTGCAGGACGCCCAGTGGGAATTTGTCCGTGGGTTCACTTGTCAGCCACAGTCGGAAATCCTTGTGCGGCTTCTGCAAGCGCTCGAGAATTTTTTCAAGTTGGTTGAGCCAGCGTGGCAGTAGGTGGCAGTTCTGCAGCATGACCCAAAGTCCACGTGCTGCACCAGCTTCTATGAGTTCAGCTGCTTTTGGCCCCATGCCTTGTCCCAGAGCCATGTACTTGAGCTTTCCACCTGGTTTAAAGCCCATCTCCTCACCAAGCCTGCACATGGGTGATGACAGCATGCTACTATGAGTGCAGTGAGGTGTGCTGACTGACAGGCGCCTCAGGCAGCATGCTGCATACAACTCATGCATCCGTTGCTGTGAGCTTGAGCAGTGATGCAGAGAGACCTTTTCAGGCATCGCTGCGTACTGCTGCTGCACACTGATTGATGTTCCAGGTCTGAGAAGCCAAGTGGTCCCCGTCATGACCAACAGCTCAAAGTGCTCAGCTTTTCACACCTACCTGAACACATCAAATGCTGGGTCTGCACCGGGTGAGAGCACAAACACAATGGGGGTTGTCTCATTGCTCTGCTTGTAGATTACATTGTAGTTCAGCACAGGGGGGCTGATGTACTTCTCGCCCAGTGTCTGCATGACAAAGTTGGTGATACCAATGGTCACTCGGTCAACACGCAGACACCGCAGCAGCAGCAACACCTCAAACTGTTTGAGGCGGGTGCTCAGCCCATTTGGCAGAGGTGCCGATTCTGGCGCTTCACGCTCATAATAGGCCTTCCAAGCCGCCTCATCCGCAATGATGTCATCAGCTACTTCACACAGAGGGTGGCGACCGCCTACAAGGCACAGCATGTGCTCAGTATAACTACTCTTGCACAATCCAGGGCAGTGGCTGTAAGGCAGCCATGCCAATGTCTGTCTGCAATGTGTGTGCTTGTTTTTGAAGAATGGAGATGTGGCCGTTGTCATGTGTTGTGTGTTGCCAAGCAGCATGGCTGACCAGTGTATGCAGTGGCCAAGGCTTGGTGTGCTACTTCTGTTGACTGATGAGCCTGTCTCACCATTAGGTGCTGGTTTGCCTGCTGCCAGCTCTGTGAGCCGCATGAGATCTTGCCAGCCCTGCTCAGGCAGCCAATCATGAGGCTTCCGCCGAGGGTGGCGTTCGAGGGACAGATTGCCCTTCAGAAAGAAGTCCAACAGCTGCATGACACCATCAAAGGCAAGGCAGCAGATTAGTTTCTGGTCTGTGGTCCTCACGAATGACATCAAGCACAGTCTGGCACACAGGGATCTGGAACACCTGTGCAGCAGGTGCCCTGCTGCGTCCAATTGATAGCCACTGTGTTGTGGTGTCACCTGTGCATCCAGTGCTGCTGGCCCAGCTTCCATGATCTTGATAGCCATCTGGAAGCTGAACATCAGCTTATGCCGCTCAAAGAGGCCCAAGCATGTGTAGCTGTACACATCATTGGTGAGGGTGTCAATAATGGCACGTAGGCGACCATCCAGCGAGGCCTCCCGCTTGCTGGTGGACAGTGACTGCGGAACAGAACAGGCACAGGGAGTCCACTGACAACCTGTTGATGCTGGGTTTGTGGCACAGATGCATACTGCCATGCTGAGCAGTGAAAGGCTACACAAGAACTGTTGTTGATGCAGAGGGGAGACTGTTACACCAGCAGGATATATTGTTGTGCTGATGGGCATCCCTCGTGCAACACTGTCCCCAGGAGCAGCACATGCAACTGAGTGAAATGTGAATCTCACCTGACTAAAGACCTTGAGGAAGGCACCCAGGCTGTATTCATACATGTTGCTCACAACACTTAAGCTGGCCATTGCAAAGAACAGTACAGCTCCCCGGATCGCAACAGAACTGTAGCGGACTCGGGCTTCTTCTATCTCCTTTGCTGTGACCTTTGCTGCCTCAAGTTTCTGACTGATCTCGACTGCCTTGTCCTTTGCTGACTCCAGAGTTGAGATCAGCTCCTGATTGTCCAAGATGTTGCCTGTGGCATTGCTGAGTTCACGCAGAAGAGTGTCCTCCAGCTTCCTCAGCAGAGCCTTGTTGTTGGACATGTCAGCAACCAACCCAGCCCTACAGTCAGAAACACAAAACAATCTCAGCTGGGCATGTTCAATGGCTGGAGCTAGTACTGTGGTTTGCCAACAGCTGTAGATTCTCATGTACAAGGCTAATATGCAGGTGGTGGTGAACACGACAGCATCACTGCTATCAAGGGAATAGCAGTTGGCAGGTTTGCAAGGGAAGAATCCAAGCCAGTCTTCATGTCTGCTCAGATGGGTTCCAAGTAAGTGATGTTGTTTGGCAACTTTCTAAAGGCCGGATGAGTAGCATAAGCTGCAGTGTGACTTTGTGCTGACCTGGCTTCCTCTAAGTCAGGCCTTTCGTGTGCAACAGTGACCCCCAGCAGTTGCTCTGCCAGTCCCTGCTGTGTAACCCCATAGTTGATTATGCTGGTCTTTCCAGACACCTCAGGACCATAATGGGGATTTGAAAGCTTGCTGGTGAGGTACAGACGGAAGTTGGGATCCCACTCCACCTCCTTATCGCCAAGTTGAATGATCTGCAGGCCAAACATGATGTCAAGGAGACTGCCGCCATGTCATAAAGAGGTAGCTTCCTGCTGTCTAGCATCACCAGCCACATGACAGGAGCACCACATTGCGGCAGTCCCATGCAGGAGGCACACCAGCGCATATGCAGTGCATCCAGAGTGACTTTTCTGGACCCCAACAGTCACGGCAGTGCAACAACCCACCTGCTTGCCAGTGGGTCCAACAGTCAAGCTGCGTTCTAGGACAGGATCAATGACAGGGTCTATATACTCATCACATCCCTCAAATAGGAATGGAAAGCCATATTGTATTGCCAGTTCAAGCTGCTTGAGAAAGTCAGGGTCATGGAATGTCTTAACCTGCAAGATCAACAGCGTTGTGGGTTTTCCGTAGCACCAGTTCAGATAAGAAGAGCATCATGAGCTGGTCACTCCTCAGTCGGCCATCATGGTAGCACAGTCAGCTCATAAGCTGCTTTGGCAAACAATGCTGTGGCCATCCCACCACAATATGAAGATGTAAGTTGATGCCAGACATGGCTTTTAGGACCCCACTCCACCTCAGAGACGCACCTTGCCCTCTAGCTGCTTGCCTTCCTTGCGCTTGATCCACGCCACAGCTTGCATCTGTGGGTCAATGCATAATGGCCACCTAGCTGCATGTGTGGTCAGCAGTCCGTTCTGAATGCTGAGCTCATCCCCAGGCAGTCCCTCGCTTGCCCAGGCTGTGGTCTCAACATCACTAGTCATGATGGACTCCAGTCTGAAGGGTTGACTCAATGGGATGTTGCGGGCCATGAGGTCTGACTGCCACATGTCATACACCATGGCTGAACGGAACTTGAACGTAAAGGCACCTGGCAATGATACCAAATGAGATCAGCAGTTCCACAGGCTAAGACTCTAGCACACACACAGATGATGTCTGTCAGCAGTTGTGCATGACTACTGCAGCTCCTGAACATGGTTGCGGCAGTCAGTGCAGCCCCAATCAAGGTTGAGGGCAGATGGCACGGTCCTTGCCAAGCCTGGAGAGACTATACACTAACCCTAAAGCGACCAGCAAGGACAGCAATACCTGTGTAACTCAAGAAGGACGAGCACAAGAGACAGTCACCAACCAGCTGCTCCTTTGCCACCTGCAGCGCTTGGATGTCCCTCGCCCAGCGTTCCTTCTCACTGCTCAGGCCTGCAATCAGCCTCTCAGCGGCCACCAGACGCCGCTCCATCAGCTCAGCCTTGGCCTTCAGGTCCTGCTGCTCAGATGTCTTGTCAGCAAATTGACTGCGCAAAGTGGTCAGCTGAGCATTGAGCTGGGCCAACTTTTCCTTTGTGTCTGCCAAATCCTTTTGTGCCAAGCGCAGGTTTTTCTCTGCCTCGGCTACTTTCTTGCGCTTGGGCTCAACACCCTTGGCCACATTATAATAGTTCACCATTGCCAGTACCCACTTCAAGAGTCCTGCAGTGAAGAAGAAGCCAGTTACCTAGCATCCTGACTGAAAACCTTCCGGATTGAACCAAGCAGGGACGCAACAAATGCAGTGGCTCCAGGAACATCACACCACAAAGTACACAGGGGCCACAATGGGATGGTTATGTCAGCTACACACTCACCGGACCCTGCCGTTGATATTGTCTTGATGTTCTCATAGGTGAACGATGGGTCCTTCATGTACTCCGCCTTCACCTTCTTCACCTGCTTCTCTGTTAGTCCGTCCTTGTCAAAGTCAATCAGGCTCTTCAAGAAGCCGGGGTCTGTCATCATGCTCTTAGCACCTGCCCATGACACCTCCTTCAGGTTCTTGAGAATGACCACACATTCACATACCTGGCATGCGCAAGTACACAATCAGAAGGACATTTACAGCTCTGGAGAATCTGCTCTTCTATCCAGCAGAATGGCAAGGTAGCACCACAATCTGGTCCCTTCTGATGAAGCGCAAGCACACTCAATGAGCATACGCAATGCAAAACAACATAGAGAGTCATCGGTTTGCTATTGCAAGTGCTGACCAGTGGCCAGGAAGTTCACGGCTGCAGGCCACAGGGAGCTGGATTCTGGTTGAGACTGACAAGATCAACCCACCCGCTGGACCAGAATATGTGGCTTTGCAAAACTACGGATCTCTGTGATGTCATCCTTCTTCAGGTCATTGAGTGCAGCTGCGGCTTCTTCCAATGCTGGAATGGCTTCACTGAGTGCCTGTTCAGCTTCCTCCTTGTCCTGGGCAATCTGGACACTTTCAACCTGAAGGGCTGCTTCTTTCTCCTGAGCAGACTTCTGCTTGCTCTCTGCATCAGCTGTGTTGACCGAGATGACCTGCATTGCACAACACAGAGTATCTTGCAGGTCACCTGGCATCCTGACACACGACAAGCAGAATGCCATGCACTAGCTAAGATCAGGCAAGAGCCCCAAAATGACCAACCAGCAACACAGGTAGCATGCCGCTAGCAATGCACGCAGTATGCCTGTTGCAGAATCACTACCGCTGGCTGTGTTGGCAATACCAGCATCCTACCTGTAGGAGTTGGTCACACTCCTGTGTAGCTGCCTCAACAACCACCTTAGCCTGACTGAGCTCCTTCTGCAGCACGTCCACTTCAGCACTTGCTTGAACCAATTTTGCAAGACCGTTAGATAACCGATCGCTGGTCTCGCTTATCTCCTTGCGTTGGCTCCCCAAGCTACGCTTGTAGTTGGTGATAAAGTCCAGGTAGTTCTTGGGCTGCAAGATGGAGGAGGTCAGCAAAGACGTATTAATCTTGATGGTGCAACTGTCATAAGCTGCAGTGTGAGTGATTGCAAACATGTCCTCAGCATCAATGGACGATCACTCTACTGCAGGCTACTACAGATTGAGGGGCAGATCACCACTGAACCTCAAAAACACACTCCTGGTGCCTACCGTGACATAGTTGTGGCGCCGCAGCTCCTCTGCAAACTGTGCACTGAAGTTTCTTACACTCTGGTGCACAAGCACCATGTGCTCCACTAATGCAGGTCTCAGCATGCCTGGCAGCTCTTCAGCCTCTAGGAATGCTGTAGCCACACTAGAGAGTGCCTACACAGTGAAGCAAGGGCGGCAACACAGACCACCACAGAAATTACATCACATGCTGCAGATTGCAGTTGCATGTGACAGACGCTCCAGACATACAAACATGTGTCCTGACATGCCAACAGTGTTGAGGATATTACCTGCTCTGGCCATGGCTCAAACCAGTCAATGACTGTGTTATTCACCAGACCAGGAAAATTTCTGCATCTGGTGCGTAGTGCTTCGCCAACAGGGCTCATGGCCAGCACAACATGCAAGTTGGCTCTGCATTTTTCCACATACGCAGACCAGCAAGCATCCTTGCTGTCAGGCAGGCCTTTGGCTGTCAGGCTTGCCCTTATGGAGTTGATCAAGCCCTCCTTCTCAGTATCATCATATAACGCAGGAACCATGCCTGCACAAGAATGGAAAGCATATTCTATGATTGTTGAATGTAGTTATTTGTATAGGAAGGGACCTTGCAGGTAGGGTGCTGATGCATGTACGCATCCCCACTGGCTTGCCTCAGTCCCCTTGCACGTAACAGTTCACCTGATGTCAGCATATTGTTGATGAGCTCTAGGAACCCTTCATCTGCCACATGGGAGTCTGTGAACAAGAACACCATCTTCTTCTCTTCAGCACCCAGCATGTTGTAAAGCTTCTTGAGATCTTCCCTGAAGGCAGCTTCATCGTAACCACGAGTCAAGGTGACCTCAAACACTCCACAACCAGCAGTGTAGGCAGCCAAACGGGCAAGGCTCTGCTTGCCACTTCCCCCTACTCCCACCAGCAAGCAGTGGCCCTGCACAAAAGTACAGGCAAGACTCTTGCAGCTCACGGCATCATGATGACATGCTGTGACACCTGATCAGGTGTCACAGCAAAAATGTGCAGAAGCAGCCTGCATATGCTGTCAGCTGCTGCCATAGAAGGCAGCTGTAGCTGTTCTTCACTGTACATACAGCGACCTGCAACCAGGCAGCTTACAAGGGGGAGGCGCAAAGTCCTTTGAATGCGTGTAAGGTGCTCCAGGGCATCATCAAAGAACACCAGTTGCATGGGCTTGCACTTGGCATTGTAGGCAGTGAGTGCTGCTTGGAACAGTGGCTGGATGGCGCTGTAGTTGCCCAAATCTTCATACAGCCTCAGAACTTGACCACCAGCAGCAGCAGAGTCAGGATCCAACAAGGCATTGCGACAGTCACCATACAGGATGGGGTTTGCCAAGACCTTATCTGCAACTGTGCTGTACCTGCATGGATTGCAGGACACAACACCTTGTGCTTCACGCTTGAGTAATGCAACAGCTGGCTATGCAATCCCCTTCATGCAATCAGAACTGACATCTTGCCACTGGCCCTTAATTGAAGAGAGTGAACCCCATGTTTGGTTGGTCAGCCCAAACCCCACAAGCCACCTGCGACTGTGATGCTGGGACAATGACAAACCTGCGTTGCACAAGATCAGCAATCTTCTCCTGCAACATTGCCTTATCTGCAGTGGAGATAAGCCTGTCATGGAACACACGGAGCACCTGCAGCAGGCAATGAATGCAATCGCAGTAGCCATCAGCCAAACTGCTGAGAACTGATTGGGTCGTCATCAGCCACCCAAAGAAACCAAATATAGCACAAAACATGACTTCAGACATCAGCCCCGCTCAAACAACCATTCCATGCAAGAGCCTTACCTCGTTTCTCCAGAGCCTGATAAAGTCTCCTGGTTCCTGGATGACATCTGAGCAGGGCCTCAGAATGCCCTCATACACCCGCCTCAAGTCCCTCAAATTGAAGACATAATGGAAACGGCTTGGTGTTGGGGGCAGCTGCTCCAAGACAGTGTTGTACAGCTCCAGGGTGATATCCGTCAGGCTGTCACCCACCATCTGGGTAAGATCAGAGTTGTTCAGCCTTGCCAGGTGCCTGACAAGGATTGCCTGCAGCAGCAACCCAACAGTGCCCACGCAAACATTACACTGGTGTCTGTTGGCCCAACACTCGTGATAGGTATGATTTGTTTGAGTTGAGATACGCCAACAGCAGCTGGGTATCTGGCCTTTGAAGCCAGACGGCATATTGCCAGTCTCACCTGGTAGATTGTCCTGAGATTGTCATTAGTAGGCGGCTGAATCTCAAAGGCAGTAAACAAACTGATGAACCTTGGATCCACCGCATTTCGGGCACCTCCAGGGGGACCCATAGCAGCTACCATCTGCACATCCTTGATGTTCTTCCAGTTGAGTTCCTTGCCTCTGTCGTAGAATCCCTTGCGCTCCACAAACATCTTCAGCAGAGCGATCGGCTGCTGTGTGCCATACGTGTCAACACGTGGCATGTTCATGTCATCAACAAACATGAGCATCCGCTTGCCCATGGGTGGCCCATATGTGTCCTGCATAGGTGGGAATGCAGCATGAGCAACAGCATTCTGGAGGATCATTTACGCAAATGTGTGATGTACAGGCAGAGGAACACGGGGCAGCACGCCTCAACATCTGTGGGCCCCTTCATGCCATGACGTGCCTGCAGCAACATGTGCACACCTTCTGGTCTGCATGCCAATCTGAAGGAGTGTTTTGACCCACCTTTGTGCGCTTTTCTGTGGCGTCCTCTATGACCCGCTGCACATCCCAGCTGCTGGTTCTGCTGCTGAAGTTCACGTTCAGTGTGATATTGCCCGCAGGATCCAGGGATGTCAGGAAGCTGCTGATCGTAACTGACTTGGAGGTTCCTGACTCGCCTACCAGGAGGCAAGGACTGCCTGATCCTACCACAGTTTTTAGCAGCCATGTTGTCCTGCAACAGAAGTGGAGGAGCACATGTGCAGCATGCTTGTATGGTGTAAGTGCGTTGCAGTCTGTACGGTGGCCAAAGCTGTGACTAGCCAGGGAAACCAACAATAGCTACAATGCATGCTGCACAGGAGCACCTCAAGCCATGATGCGCATGAAAGTATGCAACCCTGTTCCAACTCACCTGACTGTGTCTGCAGTGGACACCAGTACCTTACTGAACTGTTCGCTTGCTGGGGGGACATATTCCGTCACATAACTCTTCCAACTCCTCCAGCAGCCATCAGCCACATCAAAGCAGTAGTCAAAAAGCGAGCGAGACGGCAACTGACTGGCAGACACCCTGTCAGCATCTATGGTGCCAAGAGCAGATAGCTGCTTCATAAGAGCATCAAACCTGTCACGCTCCTTGGCTTCTGGCCGCTGCACAAGAAGCGCACCAATGCTCCATACACAGCAGAATAGGAACAAGGCATCCAGCACCTACAGGTATTAAGTTAGTTCAGCACCTGAAACACCCTGAATTGAATGCGTATATGCTTCTGCCAGCACAGGACAGCACCTTGAGTGCAGCCAATGCACCGATGGCTTGGCAGAAGATGATTGAGATAACCTGGCTAACTTAAAAAGCATACACACCAGCAACAAATTCTATGCAGTGCTGTTATAGTCAGCAGCTCACAATGCCGCCATCACTTTGTGGCAGCTGCAATGTGAGCCACAATCAGCACACCTGTGGGTCCTGCATTTTGGGATGGTCAATAATGGTGGCATCGAGCAGCTTGCAGAGTTGTGCTGCCATGTTGAGGTTGCTGTGAGGCACACTCTGCTGTGGCTTCTTCACAAGATCATGCCCATCCAAGCCTTCACAAACCCAGTCAATGGCAGGCACTGCATACTTCTCCATCAGCAACTGCAGAGCCTCTGATGCCCCTGGATTAGTCCTGGTGTTGAGCCACTTCCATATGTAAGGTTTATAGCCCAGGTTCTGCCGGTCAACGTATACCATGCCACACCTGAAAGTTACAAAAGAGACATAGATATAACTGCATAGCGTGGCCAGTAGTACTGAGGTCACCAGCTCAAATCAGCCAATAAGCCAACTCACGCTATGCTGTTGAGAAGCTCTTGAGAGTGACTCACCTTGAAATGGTGGCAGGACTTGCATACTGCAAGTCAGCCACTTCAAACAGCATCTTGACATGGTTCTGCAGCCTTATTCGCTCCCCGTTAGGCAGCGTCAGCAGCTTGTTGTCATCCATGACACTATTCATGTTCTCCACCCACACAGCGTCAACATCGCCATCAAAAACCATGTAATGGGCCTCATCACGGTCAGCAGGTACAGGCCGGTTCACTTCTCTGCAGCAGATAATGAAGGCCACCCATTAGGCTTTACTACTGGTGTCGGCAATGGATGTGCAGGAATGCACACTGGCGTAGGCACAACTCAGTGCACTATTGCCTTGTGGCTGCAGGATACTTGTAGCATATACAAGCAGACAACCAGACAATAGCACCCACCTGAACATGTTGCTGAGTAGGCCATCCGTCCAGTCACGAGTGTCTTTATCCAACACACCATACAGCTCCGCCACAGTGATGGCCTTGGGGTTGAGCACATGCAGTGTGGTGCGCCTGCCCATGGCAGTCTGTGCGTGTGCTAGAGTGTTGAGAATAACACTTTTGCCCCCACATGACTGTCCTACCACCATGACTGTGTGGCGTGTTATGAGAACTTCATAGAGTTGCACCACCTTGTCCACTTGATCACCTGGGCCTGCCAGAACCTGATAACCAGCTGCTGCCAGCTCTGCCTCCACCTGATCATTGAAATGTGGGTATCGGACTCTTGGACAGTCCATGCCTGCAGGTAGGAGGAATCAGCCTCAGGGTTGTGTGACACCTGATAAGCCTTCGCAAGAAGTAAGGCTAGTCTTCTGCCGCCGCTAGTGGGGGACTGAGACGATAACACCTCTCAGACTTGTATCTGCTTGATGTCTGCTGTGCTAGCTGCCACACAGAAGCTGTAGCACAAGCATCCCTACCTGGGAACAGATCGCTGACCAAGCCCAAGAAGAGTGGCACGTCATCATAAACAAACTTTGGCAGGTTTGAGTCACGCAGCGCCCTCATCAGCACCACAGCTTCACTCATGTCAGGAGCAGCACGCTTCAGAGCACCAGCCATGACCAGCACAGATTTCAGCGCTCGCAAGCCAAAGTCATAGTGGTGCTGCTTAGACAGTTGCTCTCGGGCGAGCTTGTACAGCACAGTCATCTTCTTAGCCAGAACCTGATGCAATGGCAGAAGGAACCACAGCAGCGTGTTATTGAAGTTTGGCGCCACACCCTCATCCCTCCAACTCTGCTGCCAACAAATGCGTCATGACGTGTCATGTACAGCCTTTGTCAAGGATTCTATTGATGCTTACAGGATTTAAGAACACCCTCTCACCTTGGCAGAGTCAAAGCCTTCACTAAAAAGCATGATCTCACAGATCTGCTCCATGTCAGGCACCACCATCGTCACAGGCCTGAACAAGGCCTTGAGATTGTCTGGAAGTTCAGTGCGGCCAGCATATCCAGGGTTCATGGTGATGAAGATGCCTGCTCTGGGATCAAGTTTGATCTCCCGGCCTTCAAACTGAAAGCGTGACATATCATTCTTGAGTGCCTCTTGGATCTGCAGTGGCACATTGACACACCTCACAACAGTCGGCATTCAGGTCAGTACAGCTGAGCATTTCACTCCGCCTGTAGCTGTGTGGGAATTAGGAAGACTGCATGAACCCTAGAGTGCTCTCCGTGCCAGCAGGGTGATTCAGCTAAAGTTAAGTGACGTGGATGTGCAGTCCATGGCAGGGCCAACCTTGGTGAAACTGTGATTAAAAGCACGAAAGGTTGATGCCGATGCTGCTAGCCATGCTTACACACCGCAGGCATCTGCAAAAAAAACTGCAAATCGAACTTGCCTGCCGTATTTGACTGGACACCACACTCAGCACCTCAGCTTCAATGCGGTTGAACTCATCAAAGCAGCCCCATGCACCACTCTGCACCAAGCCGGAGAAGATGCTTCCCATAGCCTTGTAGTCCAGGCCCTCACCACAGTTGAAGACAACACACTGCACACCCATAGCCTTGGCAAGATCCTTAACAGTCTCAGTCTTGCCTGCATTGAGCAGAGTGGTGGTATTCAGCACCCACATGCATCAGTGCATTGATTTGCTACATGATCCAGAAGAAGGACATGCGCAACCATTTCACACTAGAACCCAAAGCAAGCCACACACAATGAAAGCAATGTGGCCCACTGTGGATGATGACAAGACGCCTTGTCTATGCAATACCTGTTCCAGCTGGCCCTGCAGGTGCTCCTCCCAGCCTGTATGTCATGGCTGTTGTCAGTGTCATGTAGCACCTGTCAGTGAGAGCTGTTATGACAAGCCTGCCATTCAGGCCCATGTACTCATAGCCGTAACAGAACATGCCACTGCACTGCCTGATGTCCAGGTCATCCTGCAGGCCAGGCATGGGCAGCTTCAAGATGTTGTAAGCAGGTGCACTCCAGAACATCAACGCAAGGCATTCTCAGCGGCCACATCCGTCAGCAGTTCAGCACAGCAGCCTGAGCGGGCACAAGCAATGCTCATCGGCACCAAGACACGATGCCTACCACCAGATGTACTCTTTGCACCTACCATGCCTTTGTCCCAGTAATATCTCAGCTGGCTCTCCCAAGCAAACTCCCTTGCATCCATGATGCTGTCTCTTACAAATGTGTCAATGATGTCACGACCATGCACGTCTGTGATGATCAGGGTGTTGACTTTGCGCCGAGCGTCACTGGTGAGCTCCCCACGAACCTGAAGTCAACAAATGACATTGTATCCTGCACTTCAGTAGGACAGACTGTAGAGGGTCCAGGCTGCTGAGACATGTGCACAGGGGCTTGTTGCTGGGCTTGCCGACGTTATATTCCTACCCAAAGAGACCCTCACCATGCCAGTCAGCTGACTGAGCTGTTCAGTAAGCTTTGCAGCATACGTCTTCAAGGCATGCTTGTCACCTTCTCTGACACGCCTGAAACTGTCTTCAGTCTCCCATGTCCACCAGACCTGACTTCCAGCGAGAGTTACCATGCCCAAGCAGTCCACAATCCACTTAGTGCGAGGTGTTTTCCCATAGTTCCAGATACCTGCAGGCAGCAGGTCATCACAAGGTCCCAGACCACCTGTGAACAACTTGTCGGTCCACCTGCCACAGAAGCTGAAGCAGTTCCTGCAGCATTAGCGGCAGAACTGGCCATGTAAGGCTGCTGCAGACAGACAGCTGACAGTGACTCACCCTCCTTCATGACCGTTGACAGTGTCCTGCGCATCTCGGCCTCAACAGACATCATCCAGGACTCGACAGCCCCCTCAACAGGCACAAATGTTCTGAAGGCAAAGCTCTCACCCTCGCTGGAGGTCATGCCCATGATGCTTTTGTTGCCGCGGCCAAAGGTGAGTGCTGCAGGGAAAAATCAGTCATTTCACACCAATGTCAATGCACTGGCAAAGGCCAACTTTACATTAGCTGTTCTGCACACTCAGACACAATGAGCATCCTTCAGTCCAAGGTTATGGCCCTATGCAAACCACACTGCAGGCTGTATTTTGGCTTTCTCATTTACACGACAGTTTGTGATTCATAGCGCATCATCACAACATCTGCAACCGGTGTATCGAGGGGTGCTGCTTGCCTGCACAATTGTCAAACAGCTTCAGCATGTGCTCTTGCACGCTTGTGGGGTCTGCTGTTCCCAATATGGCCAAGAGCTCATCATCACTGATAAAGTAGAAGCGAGGAAAGGCGCATCGCTTGGTGTCGAGGTACTCGCTCAGGCTTTTCTGGCACACCTCAAGCTGCTCTGACAGTGTGCGCAGCTGATCCAGCCTGTGGTGAGGGAAAATACACCACATTCTTGTATAAAGTAGTGCTCTTAATGTGCACGCTGTGAGACATGCTGGCACTGCCAAGCCAGGTTCTGTCAGCTGCAGCATCCTGGACTGTTGCAACAAGGGGCTGACCTCAAGGACCTCAAAGAAGCGTTACATTTGGCGTGGGCAGGGCAGCAAAGCAGGCTTACCTGCCATTTGTGCTGCAAGCATCCAGTACATTGGTATTTTTGGCTGTTTCAGCCATGATCTTGAGCCACGCTCTGTCAATTGTGTCAAAGCGCTTGGCTTCTTGTGGTAGCTGATTACGGATGTCATCGCTTCCAATGAATATACTGCACAAGTGAACCAGCCAGGGGGGTCAACACAGCCACCCCAGCTCCCTCTGCCAAAGCAGGTTGTTGACAAATTAGAGCTTTTGACATATGATAACAAGGAATATCTGCATGCTGTTGTCAACAATCAAAGAGGCATTGGCACAGTACCTCAGAACTGGGTCACTGTAGGTAGCTTACCTCTCCAAGTACATCCACTTGCGCTGCACTAGCATCCAGACCTGCACACATCCATTCAGCAGCACCATTGCATATTCAACAGCAGCAGCATATCAGGTGGCATCCAGCAGGCGCAGCCACGCAGAAGAAAGTCCACCAACATGCTGAGCTACTGCTGGTACAATGCCACTGTACCACCATAGTTCACACACACCAACAAAAATCAAGGTTATAGGTTCCACCCCCCCTCCTGTCAGATATTGAAGACTCACCTCAATGCACTCGCTGATGAGCGAGAGCCGCTGCTCCCATGTGCGCACTTCATCAGCAAAGGGTCGCACATGGGGGCTGGCCATCATTGATTGCAGATTGAGGCTCATATCCTCCAGCAGCAAGATGATCTCCTCAACACCCTTCAGCACCCAGCCACGGTCAGCACCATTCTGCAACACACAACAGGGCACAGAGGAATGTGGCATGTTATGCTCCATCAGACATGCATGCCTCGCTGGATACTCAATGCTTGAGCTGCTGTGTATGGCTCTGACAAGGGCTTGGTCGACAGCAGCTGTGCGCCTGGTTATTACTTACTGTGTTGTACTTGTGCAGGTCAAATTTCTGTTCTTTCCAGATGTCAACCAGTTTCTTGAGCTCATTCTCAATTGTGAGCTCCTTCAAAGCACTGGAGGTGACCTTGGCTATGTCATCCTTGTATTTGTGAAGTTGCATGGTAAACATGTTGGCCAGGGTGAATGTTTTAGGGTCCAGGTCAAAGGACTGACCTGTCATGGTCATAAGCTGCTTCCAATGGCGGGGCCTGCACATTACAGTCACGCAGTACAAGATGGAACAGGAGCTGTGGGGCGCAAGATGCATTCGGCTCACATCGAAAAAACGAACCCATTGATTGACTGTTGCAGTAGCCAATGCATTGTTATCAGAGCAAGACAATAAGTGGACAACACCCAGGTGGGCTGTCTGCAAGCGATACCACAATAAGCCACCTGAGGGAATCACTCTTCAGCTCCTTCATGAGTGGCAAGCTGTCTGCAAAGCCTGCGATCTCAGATTGTATCAGCTCATATACTGGCATGTTTTCCAGACCCTTCAGTTTCTTCAGCTTCATGGCAACTCCTTGTACACCCTCCATCATATTGCCCATATCCAGCTCACTCCACAGCATGCTGCTGTACTGGCGCACTGCCTCAGCATGTTCAGCATATACAGCATACAGCTGAGCCAGCTTCCGCAGCTCAGACTCGACCTGAAGACGGAGATACCGGCAGATTTGCCTAACAGTTCACTCAGAGGTGGCATAAGAGATTCTACGTGCAATATCTGAGCAGCATGAGTGTGTGGCAGGTCCTGCTCCAGTTGCATACTTGAAGGTACAGCTACATGGCGTACCTTGGATAGATGAGGGTAGCTCGTTATATCCATGTCAAACAATTGCTCTGCTAGCCTCAACTGCTCTCTCTGCTTTCCCAGCCCCTCCAACTCCTCCTGGAAGACCTTCAAGCTTTCAAGACCCTGAGGCAGTCGTACAGTTGCAAGGCCAGGTCCGGACGTGCACATGCGCTCCTCAAACTGCTGCGTGAGAGAGGTGAAGGCTGCTACCTGCGTGGCATGTTGCACCAGCAAGCAACTTGACACAGAATGCAGAATGCGCAGGCAAACAGTGTTGATCCATGTCATTGACATGGCATAGTATCAGCATGCAGTGCTTAAATGCAGTACAGAGGGTTTCCAAAAACAGCAACAGATCCATGGCTGCAAGAGCATATGTTGCCATTCAAATAGTTGGGTCAGGTCAATACTGTGTTGATTCAGTTGATTCACAGCACGCAGTCAACAGTCTAGTTACTTCACAAGCACAAACCAGCCTGCTCCAGGTGCATCAACAGTATGGCCAGTGGAACTGAGTGCTGCAACCACTGGTTTTACCTGTTGACGTGTGGTCTGGGAAAACTTTTGCTTGACATCCTCCAGCTGCAGGTCCACCACCTCAGCAGCCTCACACAGGTCAGCCCACTCTTGTGTCAACCTCGCTGTATCTGCCAGCTCTGCTGCTGCCAGCTCCTTTTCAGCTTCTGTAATGGCATACAGCACACGGGTGCGGTATCTCTCTTGCAGGTCACTGCATTGAAGTTCCATCTGCATACCACCAGACCTGCATCCACACAAGTAGATGTTTGTGAGTCACCAGATGACTGGCAATCAAGCAGGGACAAAGGAAGCAGCTACACTCTTAGCCCAGGACAGCTCTCAATACATCAGGTGTCCGGCCGACCAATAGTGTTGGTGAGCTTGATCAACATCACCTGATGGAGCTGATGGTGTGTAGCACTCCTTTCAGCTGCTCAAGATCCTCTGGCTGCTGTTGCAGGGCCTTGTAATCAGCTGACATCCGCTCTCTGATGCTGTTAACAGAACCACTGTCCAGCTCACGCATAGCAGCTGCCAGTGCCCTTGTCCAACTGCAGCATTCCTCATGCACAGCAAGTGACAGGGCGGAGTTGCTAACGCAGACGCAGCCAACATCTATGTCCTTGGCTAGGTCCCAGAAGTATGTCGCTTGCTGCACATAACAGAAGCATAGCAGCAGCAGCAGCATAGCATTCATCTGAGCCTGAATACACTCATCAAGCACTGTTGCCCTTTATCCTCCACCCACAGATATGCAAAATGGTGCGCACAGCGCTATACACACGTAGCTTAAGATGTGATCGTTGCATGCTGGGGTCACAAATTGTTGTGATGGACACAGTGGTCAGTTATGATGAGCCTGCAGACCGCCCCAGTCAGTTGAGTAAGGATTCCACTCAATGCTCTGCACAGGGCACCTTTTGAAACTTTGCAAATTTCTCCTCAAAGGCAGCGACGCTTGGTGCCTTGGCCCTGAACTTGTCCAGCAACTGCGCCCTGTCAGACTTCCAGATGTCACTGTATTTGCGCCAGCCCTCAACATGCCGGTTGAGGCGGGCAGCAACCTTACTGATGTCTTGATGGACTTGCACAGCTGCTGCCATCACCTGTAGTGCAGACCGTTGGTGAAATTTTAGTATGCCGTTTACCGATTGGCCACGTGCAAGCACCCTATCATGGCTTCACAGGAGAGATCATTGCAATCAGTCTGGACCCTTGGGACCACTCCAGTGCCTACTGCAAATGACAAGCTGCCACCATTGACTCATGCTGCGCTGTTTGTGGGATACCATACCTGCTGCATGCGTAAGACCTCAGAGCTGAAGTGCATCACCAGGGGGTCACCATCTGTGTCTCCCTTGAGTCGCTGATCAGGCATCTCCACGCATGAGCCATCCATCCAGCGCACAAACTCACGGCAACTCTCAGCCACATTCTTCATGTATGCTGACAGCAGCTTGGTAGCCTCCTTGACTGGCGGTGCCATCACAATCTCACAGTTTTGCAACGACGTCTTCAGCTGAACAGCACCAAGACAACAACAAGGACTCTCATGAACTTCAACCATCAGCTGATATCTGCATCGTTCCCTCACAGAGGATGCATTGAGCCTGTATGGCATTGAAAGCAGAGATGCAGAAGAAGGCCAGCCTGTATGGCATTCTCCTGTGTGACAATTGTCCTCCTGAAACACACCTTGAAAAGCGGCCTATTGCCTGATGATCTGAGCAGCTTATGCAGCTTCTCCAAGGCCCTAAGTACCATGAGGACCAGCGCATTGAAGACTGCCATCTCCCAATAGCTATAGTAGCCAGTAAGTTGTGGTGACTTGCCAGTGTTGGTGCCTGCAACCAACTCTTCCACCTGAAAACACACAATGGAAGTGACCTTCCTGTCTTATGTCAAAGGTGTTGCAGCTCTGCATGTGTCTTTGCGGTCCAATCCCAGACTCAGCACACAATCGGGCAATAAGCTAGCTGCAGCATGCTCACCTTGCCTAACAATGGAGTGAGGCTGCGGTATCGCTGTACTGCTGACTCCACTGTTGTTGCTCTGTGCTGCTCCATGTGCTCATAGAACTCCTGCAGTTCCATCACCTCACCACCTGGAAGGTATTAGTTGCAGCAGAAGCAAACGTCAAACAATGTCATTCACTGGTCTATACATGCAGCCATATGTTTGCCAGAACCCTTGCACGCACCTGCTGGCAGGTCAGCAACCAGCTTAGCTGTGGCAAGACCAGCAACCACCTTCTCAACGATGGCACTGTTTTTCTGTACATTGTGATGGAGCGACTGGAATTCCTCAATGGCTTTGTTGGTTGCTGCAACAAAGGCGTCAATGCCTCTGTTGTTCCAGTTGAGGCGTAGTAAGCCAGGCTCCAGGCAGCGCTCAAGGTCAGCCAGCTTGGTACTAAGAAGACTGACCTCTACAGGTGATAGAGACCCAACAATCTGCACACAAGAATGCAATGTCTGAGGTCTGCAATATATCTTGTTGCTGTTCTTGGGGGCTACCACAAAGACTCATAGCATCTGTGAAGCTACATGGCTGGCACCAACAAGGGCTGGCTTGGGGATGCAGGTAACAGAGGGGCTGATACCACAGTTTTACTGCTAATTAGAACAAAGAAGCCTGCTCAATTGACTTGAGTTTCATCTACAGACACAGCACCTGGTAGTATAAGTCCAGTAGCCGCTCCAAGCTCTCCGTCCATGTTCTGTACTCATCTTCTTGCAGTGCCACTTGCAAAGCTAGAGGAGGTATCTTGAAACCCTTACGGTCCAGATAATGGGCTTCTGACATTAGAACCCGCAGCTGTGGATTGAAATTGACAAGCACAACACCTGCAAATATGGCAGGCCATGATTTGGCACACCATGTATGCAGGGCGGTTGCTTAGAACAGGTGTAGATGCTGGTGGGTGCTAGCAGAAACTATGGCAGGCAAAGTATGCCTTGGCAATTGTTGCGCATTCAGCAGGCATGGCAGTGGCAGGTGAAACAGAGACCTTGCCACAAGCTGACCTGTTTCTGGGTGCTTTGCAAATATGGGCTGCTTCAGATGCTGCATTGCTACATCATCAGCATTCTGCCTCCAGCCCTGAAACCAGTGCTTCTCATACTCCATCATCTGCTTTGCAAGCGCCATGTAGCGCTCATGCACTTGTTGCCCTACATGCATCTGCCTCCATGTGCCCACTGGCTCTACCGCAGTGAGCTTACTCATTGTCAACTTTACACGGCTGAACAGCTGATGACTCCAGTGGATGGCACCTGCACAGTGTACATGGCAGATAACGCCAGTCGACAGCTTCTCGTCCCCCTCGCTGACAGATACAAGCAGCTACAAGCATTGCAGAAAGAGGTGCTAGAATTTGCAAGACGGACACAGCAGCAACTATGCCTCGCTGAGGGCGAGCATGGGCTCACCTGCAACTGGCGGCTGGTTGCGTGTGAGTGGCGGGTTTCCCTTGGACCTGTCAAACATCTCCTGTGCAGCAACGATCTCTCGCAGGAACTGCTCTAAGATGTCAACCAACTTATTCATCATCTGCTGCTGGATAGCTCCTCGGCTCTTGATGCTTTTGAAGCTCTGCATGGTTGTGTGTGAGGACATGTGCAGCACTCAGTAACAAGTGTGCTATGCCTGGGACGGCCAGCTCAATTTACAGCCTGGGCCAACATCCATCAGCAGCATACCCCAGGTGTTGGCTGAGGGAATGCTAAGAACCACTTGTTAGTTTTATCAAGGGCCACAACAGTAACATCCGGCCCACCTGCAAAAGCTCAAAAGCTCCCTCAGCACCCCGCAGTTTCCTAAAACTTGTGTCAATCAATTCGCGAGTGGCTGCCTTGACTTTTTCATTGTCAGCGTAGAAATGTGCCCTCAGGGCCCTCCACTGTGGTGCATGAGCCTGGTCAAAAGCATCAAACATGGCCGTCTCCACAGGCTCAACCATCAGCTGCACCTGTTCAATGACGTCGTCAATCCCCTTGGTGTCACCTGTATATTTTCAACCCAGCAAGGGACTGACCTGTGACATTCAGAATCTGCTGATTGCAATGCACATCACAGCAATATACTGATCCTGGCAGCACTGTTGGTTGCTGTCCATGACCCGGCTTAGAGTGTAATCTCCTGAGTAGTGCCACCAGGAGATTTCCTGTAGTTCCCTGCATCCTCCAAGCTGCCTGGTAAGCAAGCAGCAACATGTCAACCACGGGATAATATCCATATTATGCATGAAAAAGATGGTGGGCTCTTGTGTGCAGCTTATCCCAGCAAGATGACTCTGTGCATGCAGCTCACCAGTGACAGCTTTCAGCTCTGGCCCCAAAAACTTGAAGAAGTCATCAACAACCTCAACCATCTCACTGAGTTGACCGCAGACCTCCGCCATGTAGTTGCTGCGGGCAAAAAGTGTTGCTTTGCTGAACTCCCATCGTGCATCACGCCCTGAGGCTTCAATCTTCTCACGTACCTGTGACAGGTGGATTCAGCACAAAGATCACAGACAGGGCAAGGCTGTGAGACCTGATAATCTTGCGGGATTGTCACTGGGTAGCCTGACGTGTCCCTGACACCATGACTGCTGTCTGCAACCTGTTGGCCACCAGCAGGAGTGCTTGATGTTTCACCAGCTGCAGAAACTATCGTGGTCTTCCACACATACAGGCCAGCTTCTGTTAGAAGAGGCTGCTCACGAATCATCAGCCACTGGACACACCTGCATGTACGTAGACTGCCAGCTTTCCAGCACAGCTTTGCTGACCCGCAACAACTCAGTGGCTTCTGAAGCAGGCATCCTGAACAACTGCTGCAACAGCACTGCACTGTCAACCCTGTCACACAGCTCAGTTGCTATGCGAGCAAACAGGGCTCCCATGCGTGCATCGTCACTGTAGTGCCTGCTGATGATCCAAACCATCCTCAGGGCATTCATGAGTGGGGGTAGAGTGTCCAGGATGCCAACAAGGGGCCCACTGCTGATGCTCCTGAAGTGGCGCTCCAGGGTTGTGAGGAACTTGACGTTGTCACACGCCTGCAATGCATGACCGTGGCTTCTGGTGCTAAAATAGTCCTTGATGTGGGGGCTGCCTCCATCGTTATGCACTGACAAGCTCACCAGGCATCACTTTGCCACTGACAGACAGCTTGTGCAGATGCACCCACCACAGACGGCTGCTGGTACACGCACCTCATGTGCCAGTTTACCAAGCTCGCCCATCTGACTCGTGAACGCGGCCATCAAATTCCTGTCATCGCTGCCTGCTTCAAGGATCTTGAGCATTTCTGCTGCACTGCGCATGTTCAGCTGTTCCCATAAGCCTGACAACACTGCACTGCGAGCCCTCCAGAAGTCTATCTCGGCAAGTGGCCCTTTACCCCCTGGCTTCTTCTCCCCTTCACGCTGCATGACATCTGACAGTGTACTTGACCATGCAGCTACTGTCTCTTCTATAGTGTGCACAGTATCAGGATCTTTGGCTGCAGTTGCTGCCGACTCAAATTCAAGATGCGGCATTGGCAAGGAGATGTCTCCTGTCAGCTGCTGCAGTGCTTGTCTGATGTGGCTGACGTACTTCTGCATGCTGCCCAGGAGCTCCCTGGGCCGCCCATTGCTGGCACTGCCACTGGCTGCTGCTGAAGGTAGTAGCCCAGCTGCTGATGGGTCTACAGCGCCAACTTGCTGGACCAACAGGGGCAGGTAAACCTCAGACATCACCTGTATGTAGGAGGGAAAATTGTCTTATGGACCATATGATGCAGGTCACCTCTGTGATGGCCAACCCATTTGCTGCTCTGGGTGAAAGTCAACTCCAATGTGTGTCATGTGGCGTGTACAGACACCAACAAACAAGTGCAGGCGATCCTTACTTGCTCAAGGGATGCAAGAGAAGGTGCTTGTGTGAGCAAACCACAGTCCAGCAGATTTGCCAAATCATCTTTTGACAGGGGTCCTTGGCCTGATCTTATGCAGTAGAAGGTCCTGCATTTGCATCAAAAGCAGCTGGTGAGCATTTCCTGGTACAGTTTCGCAGTTTATTTCTTGACAGTGACCATGAGGTCATGTCGGTTGCAGCAAGCAGCTTTTACCTGCAATGAGTGTACTCTGGTGGCACGTGACCTCCTAGAAGCTTTAGATTCTCTGCTGGCAGCTCATCCAGCCCTTGCCACTGCTGCATGCCACTGTGCTGCCCATGCTGTTCAAGCTGCAATTGGGTTTGATGCTGTGCACTTGCATTGGAGTTCGCTGGCTGTTCCACCTCTGCTTGTTCACTGTGCATAGTGACTGCTGAGATTTCAGTTGCTGCAGCTGCAGCAGCTGCCAAGCTACAAGGTGCATCTGTAGCTGGCGCCTTGTCTTGCAGTTGTCCCTCCTGGTCTTTTGCAGCAGCATCTGATTGTTGATTGTACCCCTGGCACTCCTGTTGCTCTTCACGTCCATCAAGCCTAACGATAAAACGAGATATGTTATCTAGCTGCTGTTCTCAAGGATCAGGTGGGTTGCAAGTCAGGACCTCTATGTTTTGCATCACTCGTGCTGCCTGCTCGCTGTTTGTGGCCCTCAGCAGGAAGAAGACGCTAAAGGTCATACAAACCTTGCACACGATGGCTGTTTGTGTGGAGAAGCGGGCGATGGCTCCAAACAGACCAGAAGTGATGAGAAACCTGCATCAGACACTACTGTTGGGCACCAAGTACCTATGTGCTGCTATCAGTTGGCGCAGTCGTGGCTGATCACACGCCTACCACTGCCATCAAGAAATGAATTTAATATGTCCGCGCTGTGCTTCTCTCTCCACAACCTCCTGAAGCTTTCCTTGTGTACACTGAGTAAGGTGCATGCTACAGACTCAACATAATGGACCCTTGGATCCTCCTCCAGCACCATTTGTGTCGGAAGTATACAATCAATGCAATGAAGGGTTTTTAAAGCTCATCTTTGGGCTGTGGCATTGATGCCAGCGACATCGCGCCGCGCTCAGCAATGATGAGCAGTTATGGCGCAACATATCAAACATGTGCATGCACTGCTGTCTGCAGATGCTCCACGCTGTCGCAGTTTGTTGCTGCTGCTGAATGCCGGCATCACGGGCCCTGGGGTCAAACTTGTCGAGCTGTTACAAAGTAGCAGACGTTCTAGCTTGGCATGCAGCCCTGCATCACACCAAGTAAAGTTACAATGGAAGGGTTACTTTGGTTCCAAAGAAGATTGGCCGTTGACAGAGATATGATCGTGCCCGAGCTACAGGCGGGAACAGGTCGACAAGCACATGTACACCGCTTCTTATGCATTTCCAAAAGCTGACCATGTGCCACTGGCAGATTAAATGCCGTGATGCCTGGCAGCACCACAGACAACGTCAAGCAACTTCATCTGCTACATGTACTGGGTGTGATTTGCTACTGGGCCAGTACTTGCTGTCACTACTGCATGCCTCTGGGCTGCTGTCCGCAGGTAATCCTGCGTTGCCCGCTGCTGCTGACTGCCTTGTTGTCTGCATTATTTCAAGACCTGCTTGTTGTTGTTGGTCAAATGCACTGCTGCCTCCAGCAGCAACTGCAAAAGGGTTTGCTGGTGCCTCTGCTGCTGCTGTTTCCTCGGCTGCCGCAGCAGACCTTTGGACCCCAGTGTGAGATTCTTTGAGGGCCTCTGCTGATGTCTGTGCTTGACCTGTAACATCTCCCTTTGGATCAGCGCCCTGCTGCTGTCTGGCTGCACTGGCACGCTCTGACACAGCAGCGTCAACCTCATCAACCATAACTATTTCACTGTCGTCCATAGGAGGTGATGCTGCTATGCCCGCAGCAGCCAAGCCGCCAGGCGGGCTCCCTTGCAGTGTGCTTGCTGTCAGAGCACCCATCTCCTCGTCATCTGCTAGCAACACTGCATCATCCTCCATTGACCGTTCTCCAGGTATGTCCACAGCTGATGAGCAAGCACCTGCAGACCAGTGAGTGTGATGCTATCAGTGGCAGAGTACAACAGCAGCAGCACGCGCAAAGCTGGACGGGACAGTGGGTAGGTGCAAATTTTGCATTGAGGCCTTGACACAGAGCCAAGGGACAGGACATGTCTACAACTATGACACAGCTGCGCAATACACAACAGCATGGTGCCAAGAAGCAGCGCGCTGCAAAGAAAGGATAATATGGTACTGTTGCAAGGGGAAAGAACCCAAGGCAGAACCAGAACTGCAGTGAGCAAAAAGACTTGCAAGTGCTATAGCAGTGTATTTGCAACCTGCTGGCAGATGGCATGCTGCAGCAGATCAACAAGCACTGCTAATCAGGGCAGCTAGCTTTACTATGTGCACAAGGACCCTGATAATGACACTGGAAACAGCAGCGCAGCCTGACCTGGGTGTGCCAACAGGCTCCAGTTGCTTATACTGCCAACATTTTGAGCCCCAGCCATGTCGCCTTCAATGCCAGCAGGAGGGCCAGCAGCAGAAGATATACGCTGCTGAACGTCCTCTCCACTGTCATTCACCCCCAAGCCTGCCATACCAGCCACTAGCATGTCTGCATTATAGATGTGGTTACTGCTGAAATCCCCGCTGTGTTCTCCTGCCTCATCATCGTCATCGTCCATGTCATCCAGCACACCATAGCGGTGATACATGCCAGGGGGGACACCTTGGATCTGCTCCAGCGCATCAATGTCATTCTGCGACAATTAGCACAGCAACAAGTGCAAGTTGTGCATATGTCAACCAGAGGTCGCTGCTCTCAGCATGATGCTGAGGCTGTGAACATAGCCACATGGAGGCTGTTGCCAAAGCACGAACAGCAGCAAGCCAAACAGCATGTGTACGGACATGAATCAGTGCATCTGCATGCACTTTGCTGCTGCTGCGGGTGTTGCTACTCCCTCAGCCAACCTGAAACTCGTCACCATCGCTGTCCAGCTCGCCACCTTCAGTGTTCACTGGCCTGCCACACTGCCAGTGCGTCACATCCTCAACCTCTAACCGTGGTGCCAGCTCCTGCTGCACAAACAGCTGCCATTCGTTGCTGTCCTTCAGTGCATCTGCTATCTCCTGTTGCTGTGCTGCTGCCTCCTGCAGGATCTGACCTATGCGAGTGACATGGCCAAGGTATCCAGCCCGGAGAGGGTCTTTCCCCTCGGACCCAGGCCATGGCTTGGGGCTGACTTCCTTGGGAATTTCTGCCAGCCATGGGACCAGCGCACACTCTGCAAAGATGTGTGTGACCAAAGCACTACTGCTGCGGCGCAATGCTGCCACCAACAACTCGTACAATTGATGATGCAGCAGGTTGTTGAAGGGGTAAGCTATGAATAACTGCTGAACCAATGGCAATGCACCTGCACCTATGAGGACAGCATCAACACTGTTATCACCAACACGCAGCAGCGCAGCCAACAGCTCGACTATGCGCAAGCGTGCTCGGCCAAGTGGGGGGGCTAGCACGCCATATGGTGTCTCCTGCTGCTGCTCAGCTGCCTCCCCCTGTGGTGCCTTCAGGTGCTCCATGAGCTGAGGAATGTACTGCAGCATGCTGCTGATGGCCTCTGCATGGCTTCTGAACCCGCCCGCTGTTGCTGACATGGGAGAGGCGCCATCTGGGCTGGGTTCCTGTTGTGCACGACGTGGCTCAAGCAGAGCTGCACATACATCCAGCGCTGTTACTAATACTTTGCTGCGTGGAGCTAGTGCTCTACTAAACAGCGCTGCAATGGACTCCTGCTGCATAAGCTGTGTGGCTAGAGCGCTTGGCTGGGTGTGCGCAATTGCTGTGAGGATATCTGCTGCATTAGACTGGACATGAGTCGAATACTCTGGTGCAAGGCGATCTAACAGCATGCTGATCAATGGTGTCTCTGACAGCCACTGCACGCAAGCAAAGCAAGACATGAAATCGACACAGCCCATCCTATAAGAGGCAAGACAAACACGACCACCTATCAAAAACAAAACAACACTTCAACCCAGAAGACGATGCTGTGTGAGAACAAGCAAGCAAAGGCAACCACATCTTCAACAAACCATGCGGTGTCATTAACTAAGCTGACACTGCCATGCAAGGCAACAAAGGGCAGCATGCACTCAAATGCTGCTGGTGTGGTGCTTGGCTTCACCTGTGTGTGCATGGGTAGGAAGATCATACTACTATGATCGTCTGCCCCCACCAGCCGCTTGATAATATCAGCTATAGAAGTTGTGTCTACATGCTTGATGAGCTTCTCCAAGATTGCGTCATTATTGGACAAATGCTGCATCATTTCATTTGTCTTGCGCAGCAGCAACTGCCCAACAACTCGCCCAAAGTAGCCAGCCGACTTGCAGCTGAGAGGGGGCTCTTGTTCCAAGAGTGAAAAGAGCAGCTGCAGCAGCTCTTCATCCTCCAGCAGTGTATTGAACACTGCTTCCACCTCACAGCAGAAGACTTCGCATGCTGTGAATGGGTACCTGCACCAACAGAGGAAGGCTGTTATGCAATAGCAGCAAAGGACTTCCTGGTGTCAGCGATGATGTATATGTGGCAGCAGCCTGTGAATGTAGTGTAATATTGAATACAAGGATCCTGACCCTTTGCTATCAAGCCGACAAGCAGTAACCTTGGTTTGCCAGGGGCTGGTCAACAGCAGGCTTCTCCAAACTGCACAAGGGTGTACAGCCGCATAAGAGAGACGCAAGGCCCGGCACACCATTCGCAGTCGCACCTGTACTGTTTCTTTGGATCATCAGGGTCGTTTGGTGGTTCAATGAGGTACCTGCAGCAACACAAGAACACTGCATCTGCACAACGCATCCGTAGCCACTACGTGCACTGCCCCGTCTGCGGCATAAGCCTCACCTCAACAGCTGCTCTACGGTCTTCTTTTCTTTCAGACTGCAAGCGAAGGAGATGTGAGGTATGAGCTGCTGAAGGGTGTGCTGACACCAGCAGCTGTCTTGACGGTACTCACAATGTGATCAATCGTCCATTTAGTGATTTGCACTCCTGAATGATGTCATCTTCATCTAAAAGCTCCTCTAGAGTGTATTCTTCCTTGTCTAATATTGACTGTATGCCGGAACCACACGGCAGATGTTCAGTGCACAGCCTTGACCTTGCAGGCAACAGGAAAGGCTTGCAGCATGGAACAGATCTGTACCTCTATGGGAGATGGCTGAGTAAACCCTGCTACTTTCCAAAATGCCATCAGGTTCACTCAATAAACAGCTCACGACCGCTAAGGGCTCATGGGCCCTCCCCAAACAAAAAGATCGGTTCAGACTCTGTAACTCTGATATTCATGCGTTGGTTGAAACGCTGCACCATAGATCAGGCTATAATGGATGATGTGTGTCTCAGAACCGCTGCAAGCCAGGTCTACGCGGGACTTATCGTTTAGCATCGAAGCAAACCACCTCCTGTTGCTCACGGTGGGCACACCAAGCCGCGAGCCTAGGTTAACAGAAGTTGCATGCATTCGTTCGCGTTGACAAGCCACGGCGTTCGAGGGATTTCTCTTTTGTCCCTGGATAGGTTCTAACAGTCGAGTTACGATAGCGACATGCAGAGAACCAGCGAGGAACATGCATACCTGGCTGGAACATGCTGTTTGGATGACGGCCATCCATCTGTGCCTTTGCGCCACGACTGCTTGACGGTCATCTTGGCCAACATGGAAGTGGACGACGAGCGATATACTGGCACAACATTCACAATCCAGCAGGAGGATCATACACTTGCGAACGCTCTTAGGTTTTTTCTGAACAAGAAGTAAGCACCTTGTACAGTTGTCCTTCTGGGCCTCTGCCTACAGACACACCTGTGACTGTCCAGAAGACACCCCACTGACTGCTGGGTGTTGCTGCAGCCCCCAGGTCACCTTTTCTGGATACAGCATACCCCACCCCACAGAAGATGCAGTGAACATCAGGGTGCAGACAACAGGTAGGCGCAGAAGTACCCGCATCAAAACGACAGCCTGACTAACAGGATGGCTGCTGCCAACCAGGGTAAAATAGCAAGCACGCAGTATGCTGCCCGTACGCCCCAGATGCGGAAAGCAAGGTGGTCTTGGAGTGTGTGCTGCTGTTGTTGACATGCTGCAGCAGGTGCATGTAAGTTTGTCGTCTGTATCAGAATGCTGAGATAGGGGCACCCTGCTGCAGAATCGTACCAGCCGCCAATGGATTATTCAACTGATCATTGATTTTGACGCCTGGTCTGCAGGAGAGATTACGGCAGCACAAGCACTTACTGCTGCTTGTGAAGAGTGCAGCAAGGCCACCCAACATGTAAGAGGGGTGTTTGACAATGCCTTAGAGCAGTACAAGCAGCAGAACCCTGACTGGGACAAACCTTACTGACAGAACATGGACCCCGTGTTTGCATCATGGACCGCTCAGGCTGATTAAGACACTGGCAGCTATACAGCAAGCCGCTGCAAACACCACTGGCAACCGCCTTGCTTGGCCCTTCTGATGATAGCATGCAGCCCCTTTGTATGGCTGCAGCAATTGTCGACCGGCTCAGCCCAAGAGACCCCTTTACAGGCACTGTGTTGGCTTTGTTGACAGCAGAACGCAAGTGGTGTGAACCATTACTCGCTGTTGTTGGTGCCAATCACTGGTGCCATTCACTGGTGCATAACAGGCCCGACGGGGCCTTGCGGGTAATCACTCATTATACTGCAGCTTGTTACTATTGTTGCAGGTCAGCCAGCAGTCCAGTTGCCATGGCTTGTGTCATGGCTATATATTTCAGCTATCAAGGCTTGATGTCATTGTCAGGGTTTCATCAGACAATTAATGTACCATATATGCCAGCTCGTTCAATGCTGCATGGGCTCAATTTTTTTCATATACTTTTTTTCCTGATTGTGGCAGCTCAATTGGCAGCACACTGCCAATAGGGAAACCTGCAGTCAGCTGCATGCTGAGCAAGCTGTGTCGTCAAATGTGTGAAGCGTGTGTGGTTGTGTTTTCATCACCTTTGAAGTTGTAAGGCCTACTACCCAGGCTAGTAATGATTGTAACGGTTGTAATCGTTGCGACCTCAGGTCAGTAGTATAGTTGGTGAGTACCATGCTTGCTGAGCAATTGCAGTTGCCAATTGGACGTCAACTGGCAGCGGCTGCCCTTGGCCGCCAGTGCAGCATTTTCCTCTGGCGCCAACACCCAATGGCGGCCATTTGCGAGCTCGGTCGTCCGTATAACAACAGTCGCTCTGTCACACTCACTTATTCACAACTCTGCAGATTTTCCTTCCAACAGCCACTGGCTGTTGCCGCAACGGTGCAATGCAACTGCCTGGATACAGGAAAGCAGACACAGCCGAAGCTCCAGCATTTGATACTGTACTATTAGTAGTATTTGCCCCGGCCAAATGGCCCATGGGAATTATGAAGCATTGTGGCTCGGTCAATCAACTTTTACATGGTCATAAGCTGCCTCAGGGGATGTGCCAAATGCTGTAAATTCCCCATCATCTACGTATCCAGCAGAGCTGCAATCACCACAACTCAGCCGTCCCACTGTCTAACAGGAGCAAGGCGCCCTGGGAAATGGCGGGAAGCAGCTCAGCTTTGAAGGAAAATATGTAAAAAGATTGAGCCCATGGCAAGCAGCTCATAGCACACGCGTGCAATCCCTTGGTTTCGAATCAACTCTAGGTAAACATGTGACCATCTGTTGTTGATGGTCCAACGACTGGCTGCTTACAGAAAACGTCTCAAGCACCATGTATATATAATTGTTTGGCCAGCCTTAACTCAAAAGAGCAGCGCTCCCTTCCATGCACATGATCAGGAGAAAAGGCCAGCTCATCCTACAGAACATTGCAAGTTGAACCCACCAGTTTTGATGCGGCTATTTGTTGATTCCCCTTGGCCCCTGAGACGATTCAGCAGATGCAGCGCACTTGACACCACAAACAGAATACCATGACACCATTGAGAGAAACATTGATAATATGCATGAGCACATCACAACCATCAACCAGACGTCTATCGGTGGCAGTGGCAGCAGTCAATCGTGCAACAGCAGCTAGCTGCAAAGCAGCATTTCAGCAGAAGTGCAACAGCCGCTGGCTGCTTGCAACGTGCTGTCAACAGGTTGATAACTCGCAACAGGTAGATGAGTCCAAATGTAACACACAAATTGACAGGAGTGCATGCTTGCTGCAGAAACTCTGGTCTAAGAACCATACTGTCTTCAACCTGTGTCTGTTGCAAGCTATGCCATTGTGCAAGCCAGAGTACGTCCAAGTTATCACTGCGCACCAACATACCTTTGGAATACAACCACGACACACTATGCAGGCAGATACCTGCATATATTGGGCTTGCCCAGCCCAAGTACTGGTACAGCTGCCATAGAAGACATCTAAAGATGCTTAATACTATTTACTATTGCCAGCAGCAGTACAACACAAGGCTGCACATGCTGTAATACTGTATAATACAAACAAACAGTACAGATGATGTGTGGGTCAGTTGAACAAGGGCGGGGGGTAACCAAGGGCTCGTGACTTTATGTGGAGCTGCCTGAACAAAAAATCAGACTAGACAACATGGGAATGATGCAGTGGCTGACATAAGGCCCCTGCCTGACATGCATGGCGAAGCCATACTTGTCCCTGTTTGATATATATGGCAAAGCCATGTTTCATGCGGAGTGATCACAACATAAACTTGATACAACTACATGTTGCTTCTATGTGGATGATGAGACCACACCCGCGTAGCTGCCGCTTGCCTTACCACTGTGTGTGTGAACACTGTTGGTTTACAAATTCGGCAATGTGAGCTGCTTTGTTTAATAGTATCATACTGGAAGTTGCTGGATCCCACATACCCGCGTGATCTGTAAGTAGCATTGAACCATTAGGGCACCCTTGATGCTGCTTTGGTGCCCTCAGTGCTGTGGTAAGAGCTGTGCTGGCCACGCTGATGTTGTTGCCATGCTGTACGGTTTAGTACAAGAGAGCAGTTGCGCGATGATCCGGAGATGCAAACCGGCCGATGCCCGCCTTGCTGCGTAGGCCAGTCATGTCTGCTCACAAATGCCATGGCATGGGCAGCCGGCTGAAGGTGCTCAGTCTGCAACACCAGGTCACTGTGAGCGTCTGAGTAGACATTGGACGCTCGTCACGTGTCTCACGCTTCTTGAAAAGCTGCTGCTGGTTTGGCACCGACTTCGCCTCTTGGCAAGTCATGCTGGCGACCATGTGCTCCTTCTGTTTGTTCTGGAAGTCATCAATAGTCTTGCACACCTCCTTAACCTCAGCCACCAGCTTGGCAGCAAGATCCGTTGCAGGAGCCATCTCGTTGGGAAACTCGGTGCCTGCAGCAAGCGATCAACGCCTTCAAATCGTTTCTATGTAAGCACTTCAAGAATTTTAAAAGTGTGCACTGGCAGCATGCCCAGATCATGTACTCTCGGAGCATCCCGACATACATACCTGGTGCTGGAACTCAGGAGGCGCGCAGCCCTTTTTGTTGACACAAACAAGATAATGTGGTTCAACGGATGCCAGACAGAAGTACCATTGTATTCTCTCTCTCGGGGTTCTATAGGTTTTAGACTTTCATCCTGCAGTGGCTGCTAGGCTTATGGGGCTTCTACTGCCATCTGGAAGTCCCTTTTCATCACGGCTGCTTTTACAAAGAAAGGAAAGATGGTGACCGCAGCTACCGGCATCGCCGTTGGGGCAAACAAGGGTCACATCACCACCAAGAGGGACCTTGCACCTCGTGCTTCAAGGAGGAAGGGCGTGAGTGATGAGTTTAAAGCTTGTAGTGCTTATGAAGTCGTTGCAGATGGCCACGATGGACATGGTCACATGCCTTTCTTGCTGATCTTCTCAAGGGCTGCTGTTGCTCCGGCCTGGCCTCATAGACGCTTTGATGGATACCACCCAGCGGTATGCTCAGTTCTGCTGTTGATGGGCTGCTGCAGTTCCTCAGCAAGAAGGTGAAGTTTGTTCGGGACCTGGTGCGTGAGGTGGCTGGCCTGGCTCCTTATGAGAAGCGTATCATTGAGTTGCTGAAGGTTGGCAAGGATAAGCGCGCGCTGAAGGTTGCCAAGAGGAAGGTACGGAGCTAAGCATACAGAACGTGCAGCCTGATAGTATGATAATAGCAACGCGTAACACCAACAGCAGCAGCAGCAGCTGACAGCATTGAAGGACAGCCATGACCCCAGCAGTCGTCAAACAGACGTCTCCCGTAAAGTTGAGACAGCAAGGGAATTCATGTGTGGGAGGCTGTCAGCGTAGGCCTTTACTTGTCATGCCATACAACACACTTTATGACAGAGGTGATCTGCACGTATCAGGAGTGACAATGACCATGTGGCTACGCCACTCAGAGCATTGTTGCAGCAGAAGTTCATAATTGCCGACTTTGGGCCGTCCAGCACCAGCATCTAGCATACAGCGACATCAAGAGCATAAGTGACACAGGTTCACGCAAGTACAACATCAAAGCGACTGGCAGTTACTACCTCTGGCCAAATAGGTTTCTTGGCAGTATGCAATAGTGCGTGTCCAGTCACAGAAAAAGAACCCCACCAGCAACTGTCTTGCTATGGTGTCTTCTGGTGTATGAGCGTGTTCAGCTCGATGCTTGCTGACACTGTGTTTTGTGACTGCATTGTAGTTGGGCACACATCTGCGTGGCAAGAAGAAGAGGGAGGAGATGGCTGGTGTGCTGCGCAAGCAGCAAAAGGCAGCCCACAAGTGATTGTAGCAACAATCGCCATTCAGTAGTTGCCAGCAGCCTTGTGTAACCAGTAATCTCTGCCATCCATATCGATTCACGCGTGGCAACCGGCACTTTGAGTACTGCCACTTCTCGCCCCACAAGCATTGTGGTCAGGCAAGTTTCACGGCAGTCGCTTTGGCAGCAAGCATAGTTAGTGGCAGCAGCAACTTGGGAAAAGCAGTGCCCAGGTGGGCAGTGGGAGCAAGCCAGTATACAACAGTGGCCACTCAGGAGCTACCTCAGCAGTGACAGCAGCTTCCGACCATGTCACTGCCATGTGGCCAGGTGATAGTGGTCTGGGGGAGGCAAGGGGGGTGGCAGTGTGGGGAGCAGCATGGGGTATAGGCCCGATGTGCTGAAGCCTTGCTGGCATGCACCTGCAACAACCACACCAAAACCAGCTGTCAGCAGTAGCAGCGGCTTGCAGACGGGATTTGTGTTGACAACTTTTTTTTCAGTTGCACACAGAGTGCTTTAGACATGCATGCATGTGCTTATTGAACTTTCTCTATGCATATGAATATTCATATGATTATGCCTGCCCTGCAGCTTGAGCATCATCTTCACCAGCAGGATGCCATTGTGTCGGTGGGTGCAGCAGCTGACCTTGCTTGTGTTAAAGCAGACTGCCAGTGAAGCAGTGGTGTTACAGTTTGCAGTGGCGTTCCCTGTTGTAGCAGTCAAAGCCTGTTGTAGAAGGGAAGCCCTGTTCAGCAGCCAAGTTGCAGGCACCGTGCAGCTTTCAGATCAGGCTCCTTTCATTCATCAAATGGGTGCAAGAAGCACGGCTGTATGGAGTAGCTCAGCAAGCATGGCTGTGGCACTACACCGCTCTGCCGGACAGTGTGCAGTCAAGACAGCGCTAGCTGGCAACTGTTCTATCACTGCCACTCAGCTTGAATTCACACCCATGTTTCACCCTCGCAATGTCGGCTGAAACAGGGGCAATATCAAGACGCAAATAAAAGAGTTTGAGCAATGCAACATTGGATAAGCTGGCAAGTGGGCTGACATGCAATGGGAGCGCCACCCAGGGACGATGATGCCCCATGCTTGTGCTGCTGCCCGAGCCTCAGAGTCCTACTCCACAGTACTACTGTAAAAGAAATTTAGTCATGCAACAAGGAAGGAAGTTACCCTTTCCGGCCGCAAGGCCCTTGGGAAAAGTACTTGGTGGCTCAGCCACGCTGGCACACCAAGATTAAACCACCCTCTGGGTGCCTTCTTAGTCATGCAACAAGTTAAGATGCTATGGCAAATGCGCTGACATGCGTTGGGGGCGCCACCCTGCTATGATGCTTGTGCCCTGCTTCTACTGTGGGTAGTACCCGCACAAGAGTAAAACACACATAAACCACTTGCTGCAGCTGCATGGCTCAATTTCTTTTACATAAAGGATATTGAGCCATGCAGCAAGTTGAACTGCTTTGTCAAATGCGTTTGTATATAGGTTGAACCTGCAGACATTCTGCCGGATTGAATCTGGTCTGTGTTTTTTTTTTGTGTGTGCCCCCATGAGCCATTACTGTAGCTGGCTGCTTACGGGTGGAAACCCTTGAGGTAACTTGTAGTAGTAGTAGTAGTAGTAGTGTACTACACGGTATTTGTCATGTACTACATTCCTGCAGTGCAGTATGGCCGGAGTGCAGGCACTGGCCATGGAGGAGGCGACACTGCTGGATGGAGGAGGCAGCTGCCTTGGTAAGCAGCGCTAAGGCGTATCCAAGTAATGCTTTATGTCAGAGGGTTCTCAGGCTCGAGATCAGCAGCACCAGCTTGGTGATGACCATGATGGCAGCGTCATCTTTGGATGGCGGCCCCCTTGCATGTCAATTCATTTGCCAGCTCATCCAATGTTGCCTGACTCCGAGCCATGGAATTCATTCACACTTCATGGACCTTGTCGACAACCTACTAGGTAGGAGTAAGACTTATGCCAGGCCAGGCTGTGTGTGGCCGTCATTGGTGCATATCATGTGCAGCTGCCATGGCATTGAAAGAGACATCAGCATGCTTGCTAGATCCCTGAGTCTCCAGCGGACCACCGGTAGCAGTTGCTGGAAGCGTACAGAAGATGGAGAACACAGTGTCAGTGCATTTGCCATTGCATCTCAACTTGTTGCATGGCTCAATTTGTTTTACAGTGAGACTGTGAGCAGGGTTTGAGAAGAAAAGTTGTTAAGGTGCAGCACACAATCTTTCCAACCCTGGCTGCTGAACTGCAGTATTTCAACCCTCGACTCAATGTGGTTGCAGAACAGGATCCATAGGAACCACCAAGTCAAGCAATGCCTGTTATGGCAACAGCAAAGCACCCTTATGGTGATGCCATGCCATGCGGCGCACTGCCAGGTCAACTTGTTAAGCCACGTGCAATGTTGATACACCAAAAGGCTCAAGATAACGCCGCAGGTGCATCAAGCTGCACCAGTCCCACCATGACGAGTTGTGGAGCTCAGCAGGGGCCTATGCATGCTCACATCCTTCATCAGAGACGTGTCATTGCCAAACCTCAACATTAAAACTAGCTTAGTTCTCTTTCACAAACTTGATACCCTTCTCAATTGAAGCCAGCAGCTCTGGTGACATGCTGCTGTACACCTCTTTCTCATAGTCACTCATGCTTCCCAGTCCATGGATGTTCTCAACACCTGCACAGCAACAGGGGACAACTCATGAGTGCAACTGTTTGCACCTTTGCAGCAGGCCAGTTGAGTGCTACAAAGTTGTTTGGTCAGCATGCTTTTTGCTTTTCACCCAGGCGCCTGTAGCAGAATTACATAAATAGTTGTGAGCTGCCCTCCAGAGTGCAGCTGCTTGGTGCTACGATCATTAGTAAAAACAAGAGTCGCCGTGCATCATGGCGTTGCTACCTTCAGACACTGGTGGCCATCCTCTGCTCATGTACGTCTGCTACTCACCCTCTGTGCCCAGCTTAACCTTTGTTGCCAGGTAAGGCAGGTTGGGGTCGACACTGCTGTCAACATATGTGCACTCAGTGGCTGTGACGCCATTTAGACCACGCAGACAGGCATCAGCAAACAGAGCTGCTGCGTAAGCCATGGATAGTGTGGCTGAGCCCTGCATTACAACAGGACACAGGGGTAGCCCAGCAGATGCAGGATTGACCCCAATAAGGAATATCACAAGGCTTGGATGGACTGTGCATGCACACCACAGTGCTGACCATGAACACGACACACTGCGCAGCAAGTAGTGCTGCAGTGAAGAAATGAGTCTTGCTTGTGTATAGTGACCACGGTATGCAGTGGCAGCAACCACTTGAGTTGCAACTGTTAGCAATCCTGCAGCAGCAGCATTGTATGTTGTTTTATGTTGTGCGCATGTCTGGTCTGCTGTACCTTTCCTGCCTTTGCGTTGACAACCTCTGTTCCTCCGTCCTGTGTGCGCTCTGTGAGTGCCTTGATCACCTCATGAGGGGTGTTGCTGGGCATTGTGGGAGTTGCCTGGACAGGCAAATAACGGAGTGGTAGGAGCACAAGGAGTACAGCCAGTTGGGTTAGAGCAACGGGCCTGCGCAATATCTCTTTCCTGGTAACCAACGTTTGAGAACAGTGGAGAAATGCTTGCATATCAGCGCAAGGTGAGCAATATCATACTAGCCAGCTGGTGGGTTGATGGCTTGCTGGTATTGGTTGGCATGAACAACATTGCATCGCAGCCCCCCTGAAGGTCTGGCATCCTGCTGCGCACTCAACCCATGAACAGGCAGGTGATAGATGTCTTCAATTGCATAGCCATGGGACCACCCTGCACATCCTGCTGAAGCTCTGTCTGCTGCTGTGACTGTTTGAGAGCTGTGCCTGTGCTGGGCAGCTGGCTCACCTGTGAGAAGAGAGGCAGGATGGTGATGCCAGCATGTCCACCAACAACTGGCACATCCACGGTGCTGACATCCAGACCCAGCTTCTCAGCATAGAAGGTCTTGGCGCGCACCTACATACGAGGCAGGGACAGAATTCAGAGCTAGCAGCAGCTTGACTACAGGCGCATGACTAGATATGCACCACACAGGCATGGTGACATAACAAAGACTAGCGGTATCTCAGCAAGCGATGCGATTGTGTTCCTGCATTGGTCACCCTACGCCCGCCTCCTTTTTCTACAGAACACAAGTTATCACTATTTGACCTGATACATTGGCTGGTCTTGGGGTCACAGCAACACACTGTCACTGGCACATGCTTTTCACTCACGCAGACCTCTGTTACTGTACTAGACAGGAATATGATGGACCAGGGCACTTCACAAGACCAACATCAAAGATATGCACGGCACGGTGGCTGCTGCTGAAGTCTTGTTGGGTGAACTGCTCACTCACCACATCCAGTGTGGTGACACCCATGACCTTCCTCTTGTCATACACTCCCATCCTCTTGAGGGCCTCGGCAGCAATGGGCACAGTGCTGTTCACAGGGTTGGAGATGATGTTCAAGAGGGCCTACAATGGCAGGACATGATGAGCCTCTAGAAAGCTGCAAACGATACAGAGAGTGATTCACAAGCACTGCTTGCTGGGCCGGTGAGTGACTTGCTGAATGATGCGTGCTGCTGACGTTGCGTGTCACATGCAAAGAAGTACAACTGGTTCACTTTGCTCTGGAAAGCGATGTCTGGGACAGCTGGTATCACAGCATTGGCAACTCACCCCAGGGCAGTTCCTGCCACAAGCCTCTACAAGACCCTTCACAATACCAGCATTGATCTGCAAATAACAAGGTTCACAGTCAACATGTAGCATTCGGAACAATTTTTGATTTTTAGTGCCATACTGTGCAAAAAACTGGTCGCTGATGCAGCTATCGCTTATGACAGCTGACGATCCCAGCGTAATCCAGCTGCAGCAGTCAGGGCTGCAAGATACATCTTCTGCAGCAACATTCGTCCTCCGTGCCTCATGAGCACCGTTTCGGGATGCGTGGGATGCAAAGGTTGCGCTCCCGGATTGTTTTCAACATGCTTATGTAGCTTCGCACCTTGAACAAGTCGTCACGGGTCATGCCTGGCTTGCGAGGCACACCAGCTGGGATAATGACCAGATCACAGCCCTTCAGAGCCTCGTCAAGTGCACCATCGCCCTCATAGCCCTGAACAGCACGCAATTGTAGTCAGCGGTGATGTCTAGGTGCCAAGCGGGCTGTTGGCTGCGAGTCCCAGCGCACCTGCACTTGGGCCCTGCTGTTGATGTGGCTGCAGTCGGCTGCGACACCCTTGGTGTTTGCAACATCATATAGGGACAGTTGTGAAACTGCTGGGTTCATCTGCAGAGCACCCACGAGCCAGTTAGCACACCATTGGTACACAGGCAGATCGCTGCTGAATGCCTGCAGGATTTCGACGTACAACGCAGCCATCTTGCGGCAAAATTCAAAAAGGTAGATGACAAAATGCGTTTCTCTGAGAACATGCGTTGAGCCACTTGCAGTGGGCAGTAACCAAAGCTTGAACTGCCTTACCTTCATCAGCAGGGACAGGGGCTGACCAATTCCACCGGCAGCACCCAGCACTGCGACCTTGCGGGCCTTGGTCTTACCACTCGAGCTGGCCATCTCCCTGGTCTGCTGCATAGCAGCTTGCATGGCCTGAGCCAGGACGCGCTGTGCTGCGGACCTCATTGTTCCTGTTGCTGCGTTGATCAGATGGGGAAAGTATAGCCAGATTGAACGCAGCGCTCATCGTCCTTTGCGCGCCTTAGTATTATTATGTGCCTGTTGTGTTAGATAGGAAACAGTGCCAGGGACCCTGTTAGCATGACAGCCTGCACAGCCTTGAAACGCTTCAGTTGCGCGCACGTAAAGTAATTGCTGGTCATTACCCCCGCTAAGATGTTATAAATCTGGCTCTGGCCTGTTCACACCCTGGCAGTACTACCGCGGTATCACTCTACTCGACATGCACCAGTTGCCGATGTTGCAATGCCTTTTAGGGGTGTATTCAACCAATTTGTGCCTGACCAGGTGTGCGAGGAGCTGGCGTACCTTCACCGGTCAGGCTGAAATGAGGCGATCTGGTTGCATCTGATCCAGCTTGACCAGTCTTACAACCAGCTGTTCTCAACCTTCACATACCTGCCATCCTCGCTGCCAGGTCAATAGGAGTCGTGGGATATAGACCTTACCTGAGATCAACCACCCTGTTTGATCTATCTATGGCGGAACCTCGATTATTGCCAACTCTGGTAAGCATGGCTTCAGGCAGTCCCAGCATCCACCCTGCAATAGCAAGTGCTGCTGAATGTAAGACTCAGCATGTGACGAGCAGTACCTATTCCCTGCCATTGTATGTTGGAGTGTGTGTATGACCAGCCAGTGACAGCATAGATACCAAAGTGGCTCGTAGGCCACCCCTGGGTTGGCCAGTGCTTCAGAAAATAATGCTGTCACTAAACATCTGCAGATACAGGCACGGCAGCTTGTGTGGGATTGTGTCGAAGATTACTTTGACAAGCAGTGCCAGGTGTTTGTGGAGCACACAAGCCTCATCAGCTGGCACCTGGGAGCAGGTATAGGGTGGCATCATGATGCAAACAGGTGCGACCATCACAGTGATTGTCTCAGGAAGGGAAGTCACTTAGACGGTTGATGAACTGCATCGAAGGCATAGCTATTTAGATACCGTGAAGGATTATGGTGCACTAATGAGCAGTGAAGTGTTGCTTGGTTACTAAGGGCATGATGCACTCCCAATGCGACATGGGTTACTGTGTTGAAGGCGAACATATCGTCTCCATTAATAGCACTCTGTTATGTCATATTACTTATGTGGCTGTTGAATGTGCACACTTTGCCTGTTAAGGCCACTGCCCACCAAGTGTTGCCTGCTGCTGCCCTGCTTCCTGCAAGAGACTACCTGTCCCAGAGGCACTACAGTGCAGTGCTGTACCTCAACACCCAGGGAGAAGACTTCACTGGTGGGACCTTTTGCTTCAGGGATGGGCCCCCTCCACTGCGTGTGTTGCCTGCAGCAGGCACACTCCTGGTGTACACAGCTGACGAGAGGAATGTGCACCAGGTAGAAGAGGTCACCGCTGGAGAAAGACTGACACTCACAATGTGGTTTACCCTCGACGCAGCCTTCCAAGAGGACAAGAAGGTGGGCTCTGGAGTGTCAACCCTTGAGGAATGTCGGCACCAATGTGAAATTGCAGGGGAACTTCAGCAGGCACAGTCATCTGAGGGCAGCCAGAAGCTGTTGGCATGCTGCATCAAAGCAATACCGCTGACAGTGGTGTTCAAGCTTACCACTGCAAGAGAAAGGACAGTGTGGCTCTGACAGTCGTGATTGCAGCAACATCTAGGCTTTGCTGACTATGTTATGCCACATTTGAGCACTGGCAGCATCTTTATGGCAACCTACTGCACAGTAGTTGTGAAAGTGCACTGCATGCATACACAAAAGAACCACAACAGACCTAATTAGAGCTGTCATGGACGCTGTGTTATCATGTCGGGCTGTTTTTGCAGGTGTTGTCACAGCTGGTGGCTACTGGTTTGGATGCCCCTGGGCTCCCTGAAACCATGTATCTGAGCGGCAAAGGTCCCACTGATATCAGGGTGCAGCAGCTAAAGAACCTGGGGATTAACTGGGTGGAAGCTTCTTCAGAGGCTGAGATGCAGCAGACCAAGCAGCAGCAAAGAACAAATATGCCACAGGCACCGCAGCAAGTGCAGCAGCAGTACGTGACTTTGAAATCATTTGGCACACAAGATGCAGGTGGTTGCAACAGTGTGGCTGGCGCGTGTCACGCTGGCACTGTGGCAGTAGGATTCAGCAGTCTTCAGCAAGCCATCCTCACAGTAAACATGGTGCTGTGGAGGCTATGCGTGCACAGGCAACAGCTGCACACAGCTCCTCTGACAGATGTACACAGCGGGATCCAAGACACACAGGAGGTACATTGCCAAAGCAGTGAAAGCTCCGAAGATCTCTGCAGTCGCATGTTTGTGGGGCCTGCAGTGCAAGCTGCAGGGACCAACTTGGAGTCAGGGACTGCTGAGGCCCAAGCAGTGTGCCCAGGATGGAGCTGCACAACTTGCTGCTGCGTCAAAGACAAAGTGACAGAAGCATTGCAGTTGGTTGAGAGCTATCTGCTGGCTGGTGAACAGGTATTTAAGCAGTCACTGCAAAAGTGGCGGGAGCTAGGAGTTCTGGTGGGTGGTATATAGAATGCTCAACTGCACATTGAAAAACCGACACCTTTAATTGAAGTAGGGTACAGCAGCACTACACTGTAGTACGAGTCGTGTGCTAGTCTCTCGTCCATGGACATCCAGCATCTTGCTGCCATGGTTTTTTGCGACTGCCTTGCCCACATGATGTCACTTAAACGCTGGATCAATGCTCATGAAGACCAAAGGGCAATTACGTTTCATTGTTCTGCATCTTTGTGTGTACATGGGGGTCTTGCTACAGCAAAGTTGTGCTGCAGCAATCACACGGTGGTATGGCAGCATCCAACTTATTATTCAACTCATGAGTCAAAGGTGGCCACTTACACGTCAAAAATGCCGCTTCAACAGCTCTTTGTTATTGGTGCAAGTCACTTCCACCATCTGAGACGATCTATGGGCAGTGGGTAATATGCAATTTTGAATTTCCAACAGCTTCACGCAGGTTGTACACAGCATGTGTAAACCAAGTTGGTTTGCACTATGTAAAAGAAACTTAGCCAAGCAACAGGTTGAGATGCTATGGCAAATGCGCTGACATGCGTTGGGGGCGCCACCCTGGTATGATGCTTGTGCCTGCCTCGGCTGTCCTGGCTGTCCATCCAGCTGCCACCGACGTCCTGTATCAAGTATTACCTGTAAAAAGGAGGAGAGAAGCACTATGCAGATCGCTCAAGCCATGACACCGCTGCATCAAGTTGCTGGTGCTACTACAGCCTACCCTCGGCACGTTGCAGCCGGCAGTAGTTATCTGGACTATTCAGCATGCTGACTGCGCAGTACTGCTCCCAACGACCTAACAGTGTCTGGACTGGTCGATGATGAGCAGTGCCTTGCTTGGGAACCTGCCAAGTTGCCTGTGCAAGTCGGCGGCATGAATTACATTTTTGGTCGTTGGTGCAGTACATTGTTGCGACTGGACACTGTCGGGAACTTTGCAATCATCAGGTGCAATAAACCAACGCACCTCTAGTAGGGGCAAAGCACCAGGGTTGTCGAAGACATCGACTCTTCCGCAAAAGATCGGCCATAACATGATTTGTTCGGACTCGATACGGTTCCACAGCTTTGGCTCAGTGGTCCGATCGGACAGCACATAAAGTCCTCGCCACTGTCCAACACCGTGTTCGCGGTCTGCAACGAAAGCAACCGAACCGTCCTGGGCGGCTCCGGAGGTGCGGCAGCAGACTCCGAGGCGAGTCGCCACATCGAATAACAGCGTTACCTTGGCAGCTGAAGGCTCTGCAATCTGAGAATTATCCACTGCACAAATGCACTTCGAATCAGAATTCAACGTGTCGTGTACGTACGATCATGATGATTATCAGCATCCAATGATTATCAAACACGTCGCAAAGATTGTGCCCGCTACACCGCAGCGTCACCAGCCTGGCTGCCACTGCACTAATGCAGTAGTGGCACTGGACTGCAGTCTGAAATCAATCGGCAATGATCACCGTCGCCATTGCACCGTGTTTCTGTCGGCCGGTTACCGCTGGGTGTACCTCTGCCACAGCCACTGATGGCAGACCTCTCGGGAGTCCCCCCCGCCGCAGTCGGACTTCAAGCCATGGTATGCCACTGCTCACGTGACATGGTCGTGCCAGGTCGAATAATCGATTTTTTGATTCCTGAATGATACAGATTGTTTTGGGTCGATCCGATTCAATCGGGTGGCAGTGCCACGTATGTCATAGACCGTCTGTGGCAATGGCATTGAGTAAAATTCTCCATCATGGCATGAGAACTCAGTGATGGGCCCGGCCTACTGAGGGCCTTCGTTGCTCAGGCCAAGATGGCAAGGTATGTGGCAATGCCACTAGCGATGGCATCTTGCCAAGCTCTAAGCAGCTCAGATCCATCTCCTACTATGGCCAGCCTGGCTTGTGAAAAGCGGCTAGCCAATGTGGTGGCAGATTGTAACCTACAGTACTGCGGCCGCTTGCAGTTATTTGGCATAGCTGCATTGAGTTGCCTGAAAGTCTCATCACCTAGCTGGATGCCATATGACATAAGTACATGGCCTGCAAGTGGAACAACCATTGGCCCGGGGCCAATCATGCAGCACCCGCTGCCTGCTCGCTCATATACTATGTGCACAGCTCAGTGTGCTGTGTAACCATGGTGCGACGACAACTACCGTGTCACCAGTTGTGACAACTGTTACAGAGGATGCTTGGACTCAAGAAGCAGACGCCAGAACTTCGCCCAATGAGCCTGGCATTGGCTCCATGAAGTTAATCATGTGATGATACAAACCTGATCCTGATAGCCTCTGTGCTGCACCCTCACATTGAGTGCAGTTAGCAAGGCAAGCATTTGTCCTCAAGCAACTACTTATGTTGGCTTTCCAATATGCACAAGCACATATGCCCCATCTTGTGAAGCTGCTGCACAGAACTTATTGAGTGAAACCACAATCACAAAATGTCCTCACTTCTTCTGGTTGAGATCTGAGTGGTAGGGTATGTGGGAACCTACACAGCCAGTGTAAATATCCTTGTCCACCCAGTTTACCATTGCAAAGGTACAAAAAGGTACAAAGTCGGTGGGATGAACCCCCTAAATCCCAGCACAAGCCAGCGAGCCAGCGGATGACTCATGGAATGCGGTCCATTCTCACAGACTAGCCTGTTGCAATCCTAACAACCCCCTTTCCCAGTGTGCACCACTGCCAAACTTAAGTTTCTGCATTGCAGTTCGAGTATCCAGGTTCAGCTGCAGATGTAAGAATTTACCATAGGCCACCAAAGACTGCCATTTGCTGTTGTTGTTGTTGTTGTTGGACATGCAAGCAGAGACGCAGAAGTTGCCACTGGCAGCCAAGGGATGATGCAATGAATGGTGACAGTTCAGAACCATTGGCCCTGACGCTGTTGACCCTGATGCTGTTCATACGTGGTATACGCACAACAGATGACAAGCTGCCCAGCTTACAATGTTGTAACACCTTACTGCAAGGCACAACCAGCTGAAAAATTGGTATTTGGATCAATGGCCATTGAGCATATGCCGACTGTCTTCTGTACTGCTAGTGATTGCGTTCTGTTGCCCTTGCTGTGACGATTGTCTTGTCACTTATCACTGCGTTGGCTTCTGCATGGGTGCGGCAATGATGTCTTTGTGGCTCCTGAATCCAAAACTTCGCTGCAAAGAGCGACCTGCAGATTTGGTGGCTCTATGCTCTGCCAGCTCAGAATCCTGCAGGAAGGCACACAGCAGGGTCAACATGACATGCAACGTGTAAACTAGCAACATTACTGCATGCTTGCGTGGACACTGTGTAGACACACAGATATCGGCACTGTCTGCTAAAGTTAAATTTCAACTTACTCAGCTTCTGTTGTGAGTGCAGAAAAGCCTGTGAATCTCACAGACCAACAAGGGGCTCCCACAGTTGGCATAACTAGGGTAGGACCTTGTTGAGTGTTTCGCAGGAGAGTTGCTGACCTTTGCTGTATGCACAGCTCAGACTGTGAACTTGGAATGAGATGTGACATAGACCTGTATCTCACCAAGTCAGCTTCCGTGACATCCTCCTTACTCGCAAGTTCTTTCTGCTTCTGTGTCAGCTGCTCCTTGGCGCTGATGAGCTTTCCAGCGTTCTTCTGGCCGTTCACTGACATATTTACAGCGTACAGCAGTTGCCTGTACAGTAGTTGTTGACTGCAAGGGCGGAGTTGTACTCTTGCCCAAAACAGTAGCTTCTATACAGCAATTCAATTAAAGGTGCTTGTTTGTCACGGCAAGACGCTTGGACCGCTTCATACCTTCAGGGGTGGCGATGTCCTTGTCCGTCTTTGGCATGTATATAAATTCAACAACTTGCACAGTATGTAACAGCAAAACTACTAATTTACCATTCGTGCACAGAGCCTGTGCTGGACAATATGAAAGGCTGTACGGCGTGCGCGCACCAAACTTCTTCTGACAGTCTTCAACACGTTTTCGCGGTCCGCAAGTAATGGGTCATGTGTCAGCCCCTTCAAATCATATGCTGATCTTAAAGGCTCAACTGGGGACCAACTGCTGTAGGGCTGTTTGCTGCTCAGTCGGCAGTTCAGACAGTAATGGTGCTATATGCTCTGGAAACTTTGCCTGCAGCTGCATCAACGTTTGCGTGACCAACAGCCGTGCCTGCATGGGGCATGTTGCTTGAGCTGCTACCTGGCCAAACACCTGCAAGCACAGCACGCCAAGTGTTGTGAGATCACTGGTATCTTGCAACTGACTCGGTCATTTGCCGGGAGATTCCTGCAATGGCTGGGAGACGAGTACACGGCCACAAAGCAACAGCACCTTATCAAGTGCACCACATTGTCACCACATGATGGCTGTCAACAGGAAACAATGAACTGTGTACCGAACTCTCCATGCACAACAGTGAAGTACTGGGCACCATGGCACGTCAATATACTCCATGGCCTCCAGCATGCTGCTGCATACCTGTATGATTCGAGGTACATGCTGCTGAAGCTCAGCCAGCTTGTCACTCAGCAGCAGACTGCACAAGGCATTCACGGCAGGGATGGTCTCATGCAGGTCTTCCTGCACAGCATAGCATGAAGCCGTGTGTGAGCTGTGTATGTGGCTGCAGAGAGGATGTTTCCATGACCAATTGTTGGCCAGGTCAGCTGCTGATACTCGTACCACTCCAGTACCACTACTACGAGTGCAGCAGTCCCTGATTTTCTAAAATGCCAAAACAAGGCAGCTCTGCAGTGTTGGCTTGGCATGTCCTCTGAGTACCACCTGCCTGGTGCGCCGTCATGACGGTCAGGTGGCAGCCAGATGCAGCCCATCACACAATACAGAGCCTGATAAGCAGGCCTCAATGTCTATGTCATCCAACTCACTCACCTTCAGGGGCATTGCTCCCAGCAGCACAGGCAGGACTTGCCCGAGTGGCAACGCCTGTGGCACTGCTGTCATGATCCTGCCTACTGCCCCAACAGCATTGTCTTGTGCTCCTGCTGCTTCATCAGGCCTGAACATGTTATGCAGGGCAGCCAGCAGCTGCGGCAGGAAGTTGGTCGCCTGCTCAGGGCTGGCCTGGACCAACAGACCCGAACAGTAGGCTGCATTCTGGCGGTTTACATCGTCCTGCAGAAGCAAGAACGGCAGCAGAGCACTGTTGGCAACAATGGAAGCATACAAGCAGTTGCAAAAAAGTAGCAATGACAGATTGTTATTTTGGTCTCTACAACAGCACAGGAGGCTGTTCTGTTTATTACCAGTTTGGGTTGGCCAGGCAGACACTGGCGCTGGCAGTCACGAACCAATGCCAGAAGCTGCACCAGCAACACTTACGCTGGACTGCAGCTCTCGCAGCAGCAAAGGCATCAGAGTAGACACCACAGGTGCCAGGCGACTCCCAAGCTTCTCAGCAACCTCAGCTACAGCACCAGCAGCGATAGCACGCAGCGCAATTGGTTGCTGTGGCTTGAGCCGTGCAATGAGTGGCTCTGCATGCAGGCTGAGGAAAACATGTGCGTATGCATCTGCCCCCATGCTGGCTGCCAGGGATGGCAACAGGTCAGCTGCTGCTGCCAGCAGCTCTTCATCTTCTGCCGCCAACTCCTCATCATCTCCAGCATCCCCTTCTTCATCGTCATCTTCCACTTCCTGAACAGTGTTGAGCACACGCAAGGCTGCTTGTACCAACTGCAACATAAGCACTTCGCTGCACAAGCATGTGTGTCATGCAACCCCTCTGCAGTCGGACTTGCACCAACAGTGGGGTGAGCTCTGCAATTGCCATGCAGTTGTTGTTTAAGGCCCAGTGGCTGCCAGGGTGTGCCAGCAGCAAACATACGTTATAAGCAAGCTGAGCCATGAACAACTGGTTGGGGTAAGTCTGCAGCACAGAGGCCACAGGTTTGATGAAGCCGGCCAGATATTAACTCAGTTGATCAACAATCGCAACGACAGGAAAAGTAGAAGCCTAGCAGGGACCCACCTGGCAGAGTGCTTTGTTCTCAAGCAGTGCTTTGGCCATGTTGGCTGCAGCTTCCAAGTGAGTAGGAGCCACAGGCCCCTGCCCCAACTCCTTCAATAGATGCCCTAGAGCTGCAGCTGATGCTGTGACTGCAACCTTACTAATGTCATCATCAACTGGACTGGTTAGCAGGGGCAAGGCTGCTTCTAGTAAGACGCTTGCCTGCTGTGACACAGTTATGGTCCTAGAGGCGGCTGCAGCGGCTTCAGTGCTTGCTGCTGGAGGGAAAACCTTGTGCGTTGCAAGGGTGAGCTTCTGTAGGCTGTCATATGCTGCAGCCCTGGCTTCGTCATGCCAGTAATTAGACATATCTGACAGTATTGACAGAGTTTGTTCTACGTAAGGCATGAATGCATGTGGGCATGCTTCTGCATAACTTCCTAGAGCTGCTGTTGCTGACATCTTCTCATCCATGATGCCTGGTGCAGCAGCAGAAGCCAGAGCAGATGCAGCAAGTAAACCTGTTTGATTTGGTAGAGTATTTCACAGCAGCAGCCATGTGCAACCGGCTACACTTGCTTGCCTGGACACATGTCACCTGCTGAACTAGCCCTGCTGCTGCCATTCCTGTGTAGCCTTGAAGTACTATTACACGTTCCTTAATATCTGGCCACTTCCCAATGGCCGCTTGGCGGGATCGGGTAAGCATACGAGATGTTTGGCAATGATAGTCACCAACGAGTAAGAAACCCAGCCGTACAACATTGGCAAAAGTGCTGGATAGGATGAGGTCGGAGATTGCAAGGCCAGGGTAGCCAACCCTTGCAACAGAAGCATCTGTGTTGCAGCTGCACCTGCCTCACCTGTGCGCACATTAAAATGCCTGCCGCCTGCCTCCTCATCGCTCTCTTCTTCGCTGAGCAACTCCTCGTCATCATCCTCGCTGCTCACCGCGTCCCCTACCTGCCCGTCCTCTTGCTTGCAGCTCTCAAATGCGAGCGGAACCACCCGCGGAAGCCAAGCAGCGAAATTCTCGCCCAAGGCCTTTGCGATGTTGGCAAACATTGAATGGCTGTGATCACGCAGATCCGGACTGTCCGTTCCTGAAAACCCTTGCAGTGCGACCTCCATCATGCCGTTGATGTGCGGGCTTATGATAGGGTCCTCAGCGCCGAGCGCGCCGACGATGATGCCAGCGGACTCTATTGCTCGGCACCGGCAGTCAACATAGTCCTTGCCGGGATGCTGCATGAAGTGATGCAACACTGGAAGCATGCCAGCTGCAAATAAACAAAACAAACATGAACAAGGACTGGTCAGAAGCAAAGGCAAGAGTTCGCTAGTTGCACCCATCCCCTATTGAGGCAGCACTCCATCTTGACGCGCGCAATGCACTGCAGTATAGGACTCATCAGGAAATGGCAGCCAGCAAATGATTCCCCAGGTGATGTTGGCACCTGTCAAGCCCAACACTTGTGCAAGCAGGAAATGCCTGAGCAAGAGGTTATCTTCATACACATCCCACTATCACCTGCGTATGGCTGGAACGCCTGTTGTGCTGCTGATGCAATGCTGCTTACTGCTGACAGCGCCATCTCCTGCACCCCCGGCCTCCCACCCTGGAGCACCAGCAGCAGCTGCTCCACCAGCTGAGGCATGTAGGGCAAGATCTCAGAGGGTTCCAAGTTCTCACAAAAGGCATCCAAAGCTGCAGCAGTACAACACAACAAACCAGAATGAACACTTAAAGAACAACCGCTGTTATGAGTGGATTGCCAGCACAGCAGCAATGTTGCTTGCTTATATTGCCAGAGCAGCCTGCAAGCCCCACTCAAAGATTGGCTCGCACTCAATTTGTACATTATGTTAAGCATGTTCGTGAAAGAGCAGGACACACCTCCCACCAGGGACTTACAGCTGTGCCTTGACCCTGTTATGGCTTCTCAATTCCATGGGCTGCCAAGGTTTCGTGCAAACTCACCATAGCAAGCACGCTCCTGCACATCATGATTAGGGTCCCCCAGCAGCCTGAACACTCCGGGCATAACCTCCTGGTAGTGTTCAAGTATCTCTGGCTGTAAGTATTCACTACATTGCCCCAAAGCAAAGGCAGCTACACCACGTACGTCACCCACAGGGTCTTGCAGGGCAGCCAGCAGCAGAGGCAGCACTTGAGGGAGACGCTTACGAAGTGCTTCTGAGCAACCTTCTGCGAGAACTGCGCACACCATCATTGCTGCAGCTCTTCGGTGCATGTCAGAGGAAGTGGAGGCAGACCTGCAGACATGGCCAATGGCATGTACATCAGGCATTGCCAACCAGTCGCTGCATGACAGTTGAGCTACCTTTTGGTGGCAAGCGATGGCTTCTCCCCCCCCTCAATGGTGGTGATGTTGCTCTGCCTATATGTGCATGATGCACCGGTGTTGCCTGATGCTGGCCAACCGAAGCAGTGACCGCCTCAGCAGACGAAGCACAGCGGCAGCCAAGACCCCAATTGACAATGTAGCTGACCGCGGCAATCGTCTTACAACTATTGGAACACAACAGAAGTTGACCTACGACTCACTGTGCAAACTGCCAGCATGCAGGCACCACATGTTGGCTGTTCAATGACAGTGCCAGGACATCCAGGGCCTGTGCAGCGACCTTCTGTGGAGGCAACTCCTGGGCATCATCATAGTCTGGTGGTGTTGGCTCGCAGCACATCTCACACAGGGCCTCCACAATGGCACGCATGAGAGGTTTGTGGCGCGTCAGCTGCTTTGGCTTGAACCTGACACCAAGAAGGCAGTGACAGGCAGATACGACCTCACATGAAGCTCTCTGATTTACGCACATAAGTGGACTGACGCAGACACCTTGCCCCTGTTGTAGTGCACAGCTGTTTCGCTCAGGGATGAGTTATGCACAGAGGTGCGGGCTAGGCAGACCAGAAATTGCTGAAGCAGATCTTCTGTCAGCAACCGCCGCACGGAATCACCACTGAATGCACAGGCCTGTTATGCGCTTTAACCACTTACTTCGCCATCCACTGCAGCAGCTGCAGTGCTTGCTCTCTTGTGTTGCTCTCAAACCGCTTGTTGGTGGCAATGGTCATGCAGAGCTCTAACACCTGCTGCAGGCATGGCTGCAACAATGGGGCAGGGCACTCTGCAACCTCGACCAGCACCTGGCACATGTGGCCAAGCAAGTCTTCATTGCCTGCTGCTAATGCTGACTGTGCACAGGGCAGTAACGAAGCCAGCAATGCATGGAAGGCTGGCACCTGTGCATCTGTTACATACGGCAACAACGGCTCTATCACTGATAGTGCTGCTGTCTGCACCAGGTGGTTGGGGTGGCTTGCACTGGCTGCTACTGCTTGCAGGATCATGGCAACATGAGGTTGAAGGGTTTCACCTGTGGGACATACAGAAGGCAGACAATGCCCCTGAAACCAGACTGCTATGGCTACATGTTTGCCTATCCCTGTTGCAGAGAGAAGAGGGCAGCTTCCAGCCATCACTGTTGCTCATAATTGGCATGCAATAAAGCTGATGAGCACAGCCAGTACTTGAGGGAGGTGAGCAACAGCGCGTGCAAGCTGCCTATGCCATCTATAACGCGCTGGTGCTAGCTGATGCTGCCGCTACTTACAGGGGCCTCTGAGTTGTGCAGATACGCTGCTGGTGGCGTAATGTGCTCTGGCCACTGCTAGTCAGGCACTGCTGTTATTGCTTGAATGCAACAGCAACTTCCCCATACCTATGGTTTCAAACAGAGCTGCAAACAGCAGTAACCCGACCTCCCGGTGTTCTGCACTGTCTGCTCTGCTGCACTGATGTAGGAACTCCAGCAAGCCCGGCCACTGGCCCTGTGGCGCTGTTAGGTGTGCAACACTGGCAACAACATCAGCCATAGCTCTGCGGACTGAATGCTCCTGCTCATTGGCTATGCGCTCAAGCAGAACCTGCTGGGCTCCTGTTTTAACCTGCAGGGGGTAACCACCAGGCACAGACCACACAGGCTGCTGGTCGTGCCCCACTTAACTACATGCAAGAAAGAATGACGTATATGCGACGGTGAAGCAGGATGTTGACGACGATAAAGTACAGTCGGCTGTGGTGTGTTGCTGTGCTCCCAGCAGACAGCTGAAACAACTTTTGTGACCTCAATCAACAATTGCACAGGTAGACTATCATACTCCCCACTGCCATCATACATAATCCGCCAATATCGTTGTTCACTGCTCAATGCTGTTGAGTGCTGACCTCGGGGGACAGCTTGGACCAGTGGCGGGCTATCCACTTCCTCAGCAGCACAGCTGCCAGCTGTCGTATCTGGGGGTTCGCTGCTGCTTGCACGCGCTGCAGGAGTTCTGGTATAATATCGGGTCGCACTGATAGCTGCTTGATGGTATCCTCTGCATGCTTGCGAACCTGTCATGTTCATCAAGTCGGTTGTTACCAGACTGGCAGCAGCAGCATGCTCAGATGCAGTAAGCAACCATATGGTTTACCACAGTCTGCAGCGCGTTGATAATAATCACCTGATTGTCTATGGATAAACAAGAAGCCAACAAGGCTTCAAAGTCGCCGCTGTTGGCCATGTTTCTGCTCACGGGTGAGCGCAGTCAAGAGTGATGCGCAACATAGGCCCCTTATTTTATTCACCATCGTAAACGATAGTTTAATGCGCCTTGACCATGACTTTGCCCGTTGGTTGCGACATGTTAGTGGCACAGGTCATGCAGGTCATGCCATAAGTGTCAGTTTCGTGATCGACTATCGATCATCTGTTGCTAATCTTCCTAGAGGCTTAGGTGTGAAAGTGTGGTTGGGAGTGCGCAGTGTTGCCTGCACCAAAAGCATTCTTGCAACATAGGGGAAGGCGCTTTCGCATTAGCACAGGACACATGGCAACAAAGTCTTTACAATGCAGCAGCTCAAGGGCTGCTGCTGCTCGCCCAGTGTTCAGTCGCCGACAGCTAAAGGTCCAGGCCTCTCGGTAAGGGCTTGCTGCTTAACAAGAAAATATACAAGCCTAGTTAAATGCTGTATACCATCCGGCCTCGGCACAGTGCCCTGGTCTCTCATGCGTCTGTGCCACAGTACACGCGATCCAATGTGTTGGGCCATTGTCAGGAGATTACCTTGTCAAGGCTGGTACTTTTTGTGGACAACAGATTGTCTGCGTGCAATGCAGGCATACCACCCCCCAGCTCTGGACCCCAGCATCAGAGATCAGGCAAGCAACAGCAGCATAGCACGCCTACTTGAATTTCTCAGCAGCATGCATGCTGCAGCTGTCTTTCTTGCATTACAGCAAGTACCCCACTTAAGCTAGCTTTGCTGGTGCAGGATGGAGTTGAGCTCCAAGAGCAGGCAGCCAGTGATCACTTGCAATCAGGGCCCGCCCCCTCCTAACCCTCTGGTGGTTGAAAGGTTCCAGTCAGTGGTCTCTCAGTTGTTCCAGCAGGTGTGTTGCATCGCCTTTACGTCACGTGATTATTTAGGTCTGACAGATCATACTCCCCATTCATAAACAATAGAGGTGATTATGTCAGCTGCAGCCAACAATGTGGTGGCAGTTTGGGGCAAGTAGCGCCCAACCGAGTAGCTGCAGTACATGCAATGTGAAACAGTGGCACTGATGCAAACCAGTGGCCAGCGAGCTATAGGAGTTTAAACAGTATCCAGTCAAGCGGTATGAAGCAGTAGTGATCAAGTGAATTCTTTCAGCATTGAGTCTGTACCCGCAGAGCAGCATCAGGGCCTACCCCGGGTTGGCTGTTGGTGCATGGACAGCAGCAGCTGCCCGGCATGAGTGCTGAAGCGTGGCTGCAGCTCATCTTATGTCTGTTGTCCATGCAGAGGATTGTGCGCATGGGGGGCCCTGTTGATGATGACATGGCCAACCTGATTGTTGCCCAGCTGCTGTACCTGGACAGTGTGGACCAGGAGAGGGACATCACAATGTATGTCAACTCACCAGGAGGGTCAGTCACAGCAGGTGAGGAACGCATCATCGCAGATAAAGGAACAGGACGCACAGCCAACATGGTCACTTTGTGTTACGAAGAGGTTTTGCTGTGGTTCCTGCTCATTTGATGCGTTGTCAGCCTCAGCTGACATGCACGCCCAGCCGTGGTGTGGGGGTCTACAACAGCAACAAGCCGCTGATATGTCAATACAGTCACCAAGGTGCATATATGGTGCATATAACCAACGCCCTTACTGAGCATGTTGCGCAGCCGTCAACTTTGCCCATCAGCGCCTTGCCGCTGTCATCCTGCTGCTGTGCAGGTATGGCTGTGTTTGACACCATGCGACACATCAGGCCTGACGTGAGCACAGTCTGCATTGGCCTGGCAGCATCCATGGGAGCTTTCCTCCTGGCATCAGGACAGCAGGTGAGCACACACGGGGTGGGGTGGGGGACCAGGGCACAGGGCTGACAGGCCAACACCACGTCTGGCGCAATCATCTGCTGCAGTCTTCCATCAGGCAGATGACATCAGCACCATTAGCAGCTAGTTGACAGGTGGCCAGCCAGGTAATCAGCGGCATTGGCAGCTAGTTGACAGGTGGCCAGCCAGGTAATCAGCAGCATTGGCAGCTAGTTGACAGGTGGCCAGCCAGGTAATCAGCAGCATTGGCAGCTAGTTGACAGGTGGCCAGCCAGGTAATCAGCAGCATTAGCAGCTAGTTGACAGGAGGCCAGCCAGGTAATCAGCAGCATTGGCAGCTAGTTGACAGGTGGCCAGCCAGGTAATCAGCAGCATTGGCAGCTAGTTGACAGGTGGCCAGCCAGGTAATCAGCAGCATTGGCAGCTAGTTGACAGGTGGCCAGCCAGGTAATCAGCAGCATTGGCAGCTAGTTGACAGGAGGCCAGCCAGGTAATCAGCAGCATTGGCAGCTAGTTGACAGGTGGCCAGCCAGGTAATCAGCAGCATTGGCAGCTAGTTGACAGGTGGCCAGCCAGGTAATCAGCAGCATTGGCAGCTAGTTGACAGGTGGCCAGCCAGGTAATCAGCAGCATTAGCAGCTAGTTGACAGGAGGCCAGCCAGGTAATCAGCAGCATTGGCAGCTAGTTGACAGGTGGCCAGCCAGGTAATCAGCAGCATTGGCAGCTAGTTGACAGGTGGCCAGCCAGGTAATCAGCAGCATTGGCAGCTAGTTGACAGGTGGCCAGCCAGGTAATCAGCAGCATTAGCAGCTAGTTGACAGGAGGCCAGCCAGGTAATCAGCAGCATTGGCAGCTAGTTGACAGGTGGCCAGCCAGGTAATCAGCAGCATTGGCAGCTAGTTGACAGGTGGCCAGCCAGGTAATCAGCAGCATTGGCAGCTAGTTGACAGGTGGCCAGCCAGGTAATCAGCAGCATTAGCAGCTAGTTGACAGGAGGCCAGCCAGGTAATCAGCAGCATTGGCAGCTAGTTGACAGGTGGCCAGCCAGGTAATCAGCAGCATTGGCAGCTAGTTGACAGGTGGCCAGCCAGGTAATCAGCAGCATTGGCAGCTAGTTGACAGGTGGCCAGCCAGGTAACCAGCGGCATTGGCAGCTAGTTGACAGGTGGCCAGCCAGGTAACCAGCGGCATTGGCAGCTAGTTGACAGGTGGCCAGCCAGGTAATCAGCAGCATTGGCAGCTAGTTGACAGGTGGAATGGAGCAGCGGGGAAGGGCACCATGCCAGCAGTAGAAGGTGTTTTTGTCATGCCCTGACAGCACATGAATCACACCTGGCATGAGTTCATTACGGTGCTAGGGTCCACACGGAAATGCCATGTATCACATACCATGTTGACTCCATTATCTATGCAACTGCCAGCCACAGTGCAACTGCCAGCCACAGTGGTGGCTGCATGTGACCTGTGCACCTACAATCCCATTTGTAATGTATGAACTGCTACCGGAGATCATGGATCCTGCTGTGGCACTGTCAGCAAGCCGTTACAGTCAGTGTCGGCGGGCTATGCACCATCGCAGTGTCATGTGCCAGTGTTCTGCCAACAGTGGTGACCTGTGCTCTGCTGTGGTTTCTGCAGGGCAAGCGCTACAGCCTTCCAAACAGCCGCATCATGATCCATCAGCCGCTGGGAGGTGCTCAGGGTCAGGCCACAGATATTGAGATCCAGGCAAATGAAATCTTGCACCACAAGCTCACTCTCAATGGATACCTGGTGGGTTGCACTGATGATGTTGCCGCTGACATGGCGAGCAGAGGCGAACTTGTGTTTGCTCTGTAGCAATGGCATCAGCAGCATGTGCGGTTGTGTGACAGAGAGCTCATGCCTGGTCATGCGCCAGTGTAATGCAACTAGGACGGACAACCTATTTGTCAAGCATGGTGCTGTAGTACCATGTGGAGCTTGTTCACCCTGGGGAGCTAATCACTTCCATCACGCAGATCTGTCATCTGTGCTCGCATGGCTTTTGGCTGCTGTGATGTGGCCTGCTTGCTGGCTTTGCTCTCGCTGCTGCAGGCTCAGTTCACAGGCCAGTCCATGGAGACCATCACTCGTGACACAGATAGAGACTTCTTCATGTCACCTCAGGAGGCAATTGAGTATGGGTTGGTGGATGCCATCATTGCCAAGCCACAGATCCTGCCAGCTCGTGACCTGGCAACTGTGGGGTCAGCTTGAGAGTGCAGACATGCAGACTTGGTATCAGAGATGTATCAGTAGATCGGGTCATGCAGATGGATTCCAGCGCAGGGTACGCCCAGCATTGCAGCAATATTGGCAGCGATAATCGGCCAAGGCCATGTCACATCAATGACATTGAAGTCAGCCTGATTGAAGGCATGGAATATAGTCCAACAGGGATGAAGGTGACTTTTGAGTGTCCGGTTGATAACATTCTCATGTCTCAAATCAGTGTGCTGCTGTTTTACAAAGCATGTATTCAGTTGAGTATATCATCATATTCAGCTTGCTCTGTGGGCGATAACTGCTTCGGTCCTTGCTTGAATTGTTGCTGCTGAGTTTTCAAGGCGTGCTTCTGCTCAGTGCCAATTACGGCAAGCCCATGTCTTGTTGCTGAAGTCCACGGAGCCTGAGAGGCATGGCATGTCAGCATCATGCATGTTCCAGATCAGCTGAGGTTTCACACCACAGATATACCTGGCAGAATCAGTCAGCCACCACAGTCAGCCTGGGCAGCAATAGAGGGTGCAGCCTGCAACAGCTGCACAGCTACCACAGTATATGGCCTACCATTATGTGCTCGATAGTCTGTTGGTGCTTGTTGAGTCAGCTAGCCAAACAGCTGATGGTGTAATGAGTCACTGCAGTGACTCACTTCAGTGAATTGTGAGGCTTGAATCGCATGGGTTCAAGTTGTCATGGCAGTGGTGCTTGGCTCCTGCAGCTGCGGGACCAGCTGTCCTATGCCCGGCCCGGTAATGATTATGATAACTGATTGAATCAGTTGGCGCTAGCTGCAGCACTAGCGCACTTTGATACAGGCTGTCCAACAGCTGCAGGACGTTGGTGACACCCCCCATTTACTATAGTACACTTGCGCAAACGCTATGATCATAGTTACATGAAACATACTGCTTGGGTAAAACAAATGCAGCTCATGCAGTAACACTAGCGCATTGTAAAAGAAATTTAGCCATGCAGCAAGTTGAGCGCATTGCGATAAGTTGATCAGCGACACAGGTGGCTCTGGGTGGGCGGCTTTTCTGGTGTCTATAGGTTGGGAAGGTGGGCCGCCCTTTGAATGGCATTCAATGCCATTGACTGTTCAGTAGGGGGCCCCCAACTGCTTCCGTATTCAATTAATGGCATTCTTGACAAAGACTTTGAGGAACTTTTATAGCATAGTATGATGCACCTGGCCTTGGATGCAACCACCACCTGAGAAGATTCCGGACCTGAGTACATGTCTAGACAGAAGATCTTCTGAAAGTTCTTATATCGCTGAAGCTACAGTAGATGGCTGCTCTGCCACTGCATTGCCAACGACACTGCTGTCCCATGACGCACTATGATGAGGTCACTATGTATAGTCACAATCACATGCCGGGTGTCCTTAGCCCAAGCTGCAGACAAAGCCCCGAAAGATTTGTAAAACGGCAGATCTGCACTCGCTGATCAGTCAGTCCAGATCAACACTCGCTGTCTGATCTGTTTGTTAACCCCATCATGTCACCAACAATGGCCTCAGCAGTTGCCAAACGCCTGACCACCTCATGCTAATACATGACTAGCAAAGAAGTTTCATCGTACAATGTTTTGCAGGTAAAGTTGCCACACCTTGTGCAGGTGTGCTGACAGTGATGCATACACAACCTAAAGACTTGACCTCCCTGTCTCACCCTGCACGCTCTCAGGAGCTGGCAATGCAAACCTTGCAGTATCACCAGCAGTCAACAGTCCAACAACCCCACTCTCTGCTGTGGTTCCTGAAGGCAGGAACATGTCATGCCGCTGGACACGATAAGCTGCCCAGACTGCCGACCTGGCCAGCAGTGCCGACACCTGGCCACTGTATGAGCCCTCCTCAGCCAGTAACCTCAACACATCAACTGCTAGTGCCCGCTCTACTGCTTGCTCCTGGTCCTGTGCTGGGCTCTGCTGAGAACTGCTCCCAGGTTCTGCTGTACCTGCTGCTGGTTCAGCGGAAGAGCTAACAGCACCAGCAGCACTGCTGCGCCAGTCTAGCATATGCAGCAGTTTTTCCACTAGGTTTACCTGCAGTGCTTGTGCAACCAGCGTGTCCCGCTGCCGATTTCCTGGTTCTAGAGCCCGTTTGAGTGTTTCTAGCACTAGTATGCTGGCACCATGGCCCCAGCGTATCGCAGTGACCAGTGTAGGCACCAGCGGGGCCCCTGTTGCCGCTGCCAAGGCCTCACTAGCACCCGGAGCAGCAGCTAACTGATGCAGAAGCCGCAGTATGCTGCCACCCAACTCATCAGGTGCCACCTGTATCTGCTGCTGTGCTGGCTGTCCCTGCTGCTGCTGTCCCAATGGCACTGCTGGCAACTTTGCTGTCCTGCCTGCCAGCAACGACAGCAGCCTCCCAGTATAACCCAACTGTGCTATATGGTCCGACAACAGCCCATGACCCTGTAAGAGTGCTACTGCAGCAGCTGACAGAAGCAGACAGCGGTCCAGTGCTGCCGCTGACCCATCTCCATTTGCTGCTGCGGCTGTCAAGTCTTGAAGATACTGCTCCACCAGTGCCTCTGCAAACTTGACGGGGTCCCTGACAGGATACTTGGGGTTTTTCAAGAACAGCCGCACATAAACTCCGCCCACATAGATTTCACCCCTGAGACTGTCATACTCAAGCTTGTAGTTGGCCGGGGGAGACCAGTCAAAGGTGTGCCCAGCATGCTGCTTGCGGATAGCTGCTGCAAGTGTGGCAACCTCTGCAGCTGCTTGAGCAGCCATGCGGGAATCCCACATGCACTCTGGATTCTGCACACTCTGCATTTCATGACCAAACAGAAAAAGGAAAGGCAGGTCGTGCAAATTCTTCATGAACAATACAACAGCCTAGGTATCAAGGCCAGCAGCCAACAGAATGCTACATATTCGTGACATTGCCATTTAGCTATGCATTCAAACAGCAACCTCCCTTGCTGCTGTAGCTGCCCGCTCATAATCCAATTCAAGGTGTTGTTGCCAAGTGTGCACACAGCAGCAGATAGCTTCAAGCACCTGGAGACCTGTGCCAGCAGCGCTCCTGTGCCAGCTGACCTCGCATGAAACTCTCATGGCAGTGCCGCATGTTGTTCACCTACCTGCCCCAGTGCCCTGAGCACCATCTCAGGTGGCCCCTCAGCAATAGCAGCCACCAGCCCAGGGGGCAACAGCTTGCTCAGCACAAGTTGCACCCGTGGGCCGTGTGTGGGTTGAGCCATCAGCTGACTCAGCACACCAGCAGCAGAGGTGCGAGCAGGAGCGCCTTCAGCAGCTGCGGTAGCAGCATCAGCTCCAGGCCAGGACCAACTACGACACAGCAGGCATAACAGAGCAGGATCATGGGACTATTCAGTTGGACAACATTGTTGACCAGGGCTAAGGCATTCTGAGATCATGCGCTGATGGCAACGTGTAGGCTGGCAGGCAGCTAGTGTGATACCCAAGGACCAAGCTAAGATACTTTATTCGCGATGTCCAAGTACAAGCCAGTGGTTCTTGGGCAGCTTCCTCTCCCTGCAGTGACTCAAAGCCCACCACATCACCGGGTATAACACTTAATCAACAATATCAACTGCAATCTAGCAACATGCACCGCCAAAAGGCCCCAAGAGCCACTCACCTTCCTGTATGCAGTAGCACTGACAACAGCAGAACAGCACCTCCTTGGTATCCTGCAACCAGTGCTGCTAGAGGTGATCCAGTCAATCTGCTCAACAACCCCAAAGCACTCACAAGCACCCTGCTGGAAGGTGGCTGCACCGCCAGCCAATACAACTGCCGCAGCAGTGGCTCATCTGTCAGGGCCTCCTGTACTGCTGCATTAGCAATAGCATGTGTCAGCAGCTGCAGGCCCAAAGCTGCAAGATTTTCAGCTGTTTCTGCCAGTGACGCCCAATCAGCAGCAGAGTTCCCCTTGCTGTCGCTTATTAGACCCAAAGCATTGCCATTCCCTGCTGCTGCATGAGCATCTGCCCTGGCTGCTGATGAGGACTGCTCATACAAAGGTGGATAGCTTGAAGCTGCTGGGGTGATGCATGCCACGAGGGGTGACAATGCACTCTTGCTGCTCAACAGTCCAAGTAGCCGTGGCTCAGCTTCTAGCAAGTTGTACAGTGCCTGGGCAACTTCTAGCACATCAGCTGCCTCACTCTTGGTCAGCTGATGCATCTCTGAGCCCCTATAACACCTCTCAACTAACCTATCGTACAAATACCTAACGAGGGCTTTGCAGAATCCGGCAGGATCCTGAGGCTGCCCTGCTGTCGCAACAACACGCTCGGCTGCAGAAGTAGCTGCACCAGCAGCAGGCCCACCAAGGCTTCTTGCGCTGTTGTGCAGTAGTCCTCCCTGCCCTGCTGCTGCTGCTGTTGCTGCTGTGACTGTTGCATTGCTGGCATTTGCGCCACTGCGGCCGCGTTGGTTGAAGACCCTGATGAACACTCCTCCCACCTGCAGCTCTCCAGCTAAGCTTGTGAAGGTGAACGACTGCAGAACTGCCAGATCAGGACCATGGGAGCGCTGAGCAGCCAGCACCTGGGGGCAGCAGCAGACAGATATGAGAGCTGCAACACGTGACAATGCCATGCAAGTGAACAGGTGCCCAATGAAACCTGCAGGGATTTGGTCTGTGAAGGGCAAGGCCACAAACATATTTGATAACAGCACTAGAGAAACAGGTGGCCTTTTGAATCAAGCAGCCTACATCAGAAGGATGCCTACGGCGTCTTGAGAGTCACAGCATTGTGTCCATTGCATTACAGCACTGTGCACTGGCAACCTGCCACTTTGAAAACATGTTTCAGTAGTGGATCACACCGGTACAATATCTGCAACCTTGGTAAGCGGCATGTGGTGATGGCAGGCGGAAGGAATGAGAAGCTGTATGCTTGTACCTTGGTGAGCTCTTCCCGCATGCTGCTGTTCCAAATAACCTGCGCAGTCTCCAAGCTGCTGTTCAGGCACACCAGGAATGGCCGGGGATCGGGTTCAGCCAGCCTGGCTGCCAGGGACTGTGTCAGGAGGGCAGCCAGCGTGGAGCTGGCTGCAGGGTTGCTGGGTGTATGGTAGGGCTCTTGCAGGACACCTGCAGCAGTGTTGATTGAGTGCAGGCTCAGAGTGCTTCAGATACAAGTGACGGAAGAAGATGACAATACATTGTTTGAAAACACCATCCAACCAGCACCTCTGCTTGTTTTCATGCAGTGTTTGTGCTTGATAAGGGACGGGTGCTGGGCAGCAGTTGGTTGTTCAACTTCAAAACAAATGCAGGTGCGCTACAGCTTGGCAGTAGGCAAGAGCCATGCCCTCTGCATGCTCAGCAACACATGCGTACTCTTCAATATTGACCAAGCAGCGCCTTCACAGGTAGCAGCACAGCACGCACCTGCCAATCTGCCCAAGGCCTGAGCTGCTAGTAGAGCATGCTGGCTACGAGCCTCCTGCATGTTAGGCCTGACTAGAGCAGAATCCAGCACTCTGAAGCTTCTCTCCATGGCCCCGTCATCCCCAGCAGAAGCGCTAGCAGTGACACTGAATGGCAGCTGCAAGCGAGCAGATGCTTCAGGTGACAAGGTGACATCGTACTCCAGAAGCAGTGGCACCAGGTATGGGAGAGCACCAACTTCTAGTAGCAACTGTTGCAGTTGAGATGATGCCGCCAGATGGCAGATGGCCACCAGGGCAGCATCTACTGCAGCTGCAGCACGTGCCAGGGCACAGCACCTGCAACGGTGTTGGTGGCACACCAGATTCATCAGCAGCAGCAGACGGCCAACTTCAGCCTGACTGAGTCACATCTGTGGTAATGAGCTGTCAGCAAGAAACACCAGACTGCAGTGGGTGCATGTGCGCCTCACTCATGGATCAGTAGGCACAGGGGTGCATTAGCTGCTGACAGGATCAGTTAGCGTGTGCTGCGCCTGATGACCTTGCTAAAGCCTTTTGTGCTCAAGTCAGTGCTTGAACAGGCAACTCAGCAGCAGCAAATACTGCTGTTGGTAGGTGCTGTGCTGCTAGAGATAACTTACTTGAGTATGTCTGCCAGCAGCTGTCTGCTCTGTTGCATCTCCTTCCTGGCTGCTTCAACTGCTGCCAAGCCTGCTATGGTCCGGAGCGCATGCGTTGTGATTACAGCTGGTGCGGCAGTAGGGGCAACATCAAGAGACAAGATGCCGACACACCTGCAGCATATGCATTGGATCTACAGTATTCACTGCGGTCTGTGCCCATTTGGTTGCAAGCATTGCAATGTACTTGGTGGTGCCAAAAAAAGATGCAGGTGCCACGCAGCAGCCTGCGCCAGAGTGGGTGCAAGAGCAGCCAGTATGAACAATATTACAGCATGAATGACACTGTTTTCACATGCATTTGCCCACCTTGACAGCAGTCCTGCCAGCAATGGGGGGCCTCCAGTACGCATGAGCTCTTCGGCATTCCTCCTGCTGACCACACATGTCAGCCAACACAGCTCAATGGCTGCCAGCACCTGCTCAACAGCGTCACCAGACAAAAAGTGCCCTCCATTGCCTGTCGCTGCAGCAGCTGGAGCATCATCAGCACCTGTTGCTGCTTCTGTGGCGTCTGTACTTGATCCTGCAGCAGCTGCTTCTGCTGGTACGCCACCCGTGGCTTGTTGTGTGACACTGCGGATGACTTCCAACAGCTGAGGATATCCAGCATACTTGAAGGGTGCAAGGACAGATGGGTAGCGGCGGAATAGGATGCACTGGGCCTGCAGCATGCGCAGCAGCCGCCATGCCTGAGGGCCTTGGCCACCTGCTGCCCCTGCTTGCAGGCGCTCGTATGCTTTCTGCACTTGCAGGAACTTGGCACGTGCCTCTGGACTAGGGTTCTTGTCCGGGTGATATCTACAGCAGCAAACGCAAGCAAACCTGGGCGCTGATGATACCAGTGGTTGGGTCCAACCAGTGGCAGCCCATGCATACAATGGCAGCTGTCATCTTTTGTGGCTGAGGTCATGGACATCTAAAAAGGCATACACACAAACAAAGGTTCCTGGAATGGTGTGTTGCAGAGCTGTCCGTGAGACAGGGTACATCAGTCTGCAAAACACGAGCACGCTCAACAAGCACCAACCTGCGAGCCAAAGCTCTGTAAGCTCGCCGCATCTCATCCTCAGACACCACACCCCCTGGTGCAGCAGCAATCCCCAGCACCTCACATGCCTTGGCCTCAGACATAGCCAGCGGCTGACGAGCCAACTCAGCCCTCCATTGCTCCATGAGGGCCTGCAGCAGAGGGATGTGGTCTACTACAGGCCAACCTTTGTAACTCTCTTCATCACACAGGTTTTTCAGGTAGTACCTGCAGCAACAGACGGGGACAACGGTGCAGACGGCAACAGCTTGCCAATCAGCACCAATTGATAGTGTTGCAGAGGTGAGGCAGAGGCAGCAGTTTGGGAACCAGCAGCTGCTGTGACTCTTAAGTGAATGAAAGTACCTGCTGCAAGCCACAAGCCAAGGAGTGAGCATGGTCATGCTGCACAGCTGTGTAATACACTGCTAGTGCGATGGTGCAAAGGTCAGATGTCAGCTGTCGTACCTGTGGCACCATATCTCATCTGCCAGCTCTGGCCAGGTCATTGGAGGCGGCGGGGTGTACTCATACACGGCATGACAGTGCTGAGACAGCCGATGAGGGAAGTCCCCCAGATGCTGCAAGGAGAGCAGGTAAAGGAAGCCTCCTTGCTTAGCAGCATCAGCTGGCGGAGGCAGGTATGTAGCCAGGAGATAATAGACACACTGTACAACTTATGACCTGTCAATCATGTCGAATGTGAACTTCATGCATGAAGATTGCTGCACATAGCCAAATGCTTAACACAGAAATTATGCTGCTGAAGCTGCCTGCTGCAAACCCACTTCCCAGTCTTGCTCCGCACCTGCAGCATGGCTGGTATCAGTCTACCTTGCCTCATGGCCGCTGTCCAGATGATTTCTGGTGTGTTGTGATCCCCTGACAGCGCTGCCGCAAACACAGTAGGGCCATAGCTCTCCAGCATGTGTAGCAGGCTCTCAGGCAGCAAGGCGCCCAGGTAGCTGCGCTGAACCAGGGGTAGGCCAGCAGTCACTTCCGCAGGCCCCCTGCAACAGCGAAACACACTTGAAGATGCTGGATCCAGAATCATGTGTTGCCAATGCCTTCAGCCAGCTGCAGGATGATCATACATAACCCTGCCAGCCAGTGAGAACAGCCAACTGGAGTGCAGCCAAAGGAGGCTGGGATAGACACTTGTGTCACTGCCGGCAGCCAAGCCGCTTGGAACAAGGTTTGCTTGCTGCTATAAAGGCTTCTGGTGCTTGTGCTACTAGTACCCCAGCGACAATAACAACCACACCTGAAGGCCTGCACCAGGTGTGCAACTTTGAAGAGTGCTGCAAGCTCAGCCAGGTTGCTGCCGCAGTACGCCAGCCCAAAGAGAAACACTCCAGTCAGATACAGCCTGGAAAGTGCTGTGCTGTTACGGACCAGAATGCAGGCCAACAGGGCGGCAGCAGCAGACACCAGCGCAGGCTCCCCTGCAGATGCCATAAACAGAAATAAACAGATCAGCATCATGCAATTCGATTGCAGGCTGCCACATTCTGCAGATCGCTGAGGTCATGATTCTGCAAATTTAGCACTTCATGCCCAGCAGATCCGGTGACACATGCCACAGATATTTGCAAGCATGCAGCTGATGTGATATGGATGGTGGCCAATTGTGTGCTTGAGCATGTTATGGTGTGTTGACTCACCTGTGAGCATGACTTGAGCAATATGAGGCAGGCAGCTTGGGTCTGCCAGGCCCCTGTGTGCTCGTGGTAGTGGCTGCAGCACTGCACCAAACTCATCAACAGCAGGCTGCAGGTTGGCTAGCTGCTGCAGTATCTGCAAGATCAGATCACCACAGAAAGAAATGACTAGATATAGCAGTAATAGTGTCAGTTGTGACTTGGAACTTACTATATGTATGACACTTGAACTAGGACCTGGCGACAGTCTGGCATCTTTTTGGCCTCTACCAAGCAGCCAAGAGCCAGCATAGTCATCAAGCAAGTCCACGCCTGCAAGAACATGCAAAGGCAAGTCACTTGAGAAGCAACTGAGCCTGAATTGCTGCATGCATCACCTGCAGCGCCACCAGTGCTGCCTCAAAGGGTCCCAGCAGGCCAAGTCCTGTGGCCAACATCCACCTCAACTCACGGACTTCCCTCAGCCTCTGTGCCTCAGGCATACCAGCAGCCCACACCCACATGTCGTGTGTTATGACACCCCTGGAGTATAGCTGCTTGAGAGCTTCCTTGCTGATAGGCCCTGCTCTGCCTGACTCATCAGGGCCAGGAACCTTTTCATCACCAACTTGATAGCAGCTGTGCGCCTCATCTGAATGCCTGTCACTGCTGCTCTTGGCATGTTGGTCGGCTGTGCTGCCTGTAATGCGTTGTTGTTCAGGGTTGCAGCCTTTGGGATAAAAATACCACTCTTTAGGAGCCTGCACTTGGAAATTAGGCATTCCAAAAGACAGGGATATGTTATTGTGTGCCACATGGCACATACTTCTGTCATTGGCGCGGCACCAGATGTTTCCTGCACCCCTACTGTAAACCATTGGAAGGCACAGATACTGAAGGCAAAAGTAGTGGCGACATTGCTTTCAGCTCGGCAGGTACCAGTGGCCTATCTGATGTGCAATGAGGTCCACCAAGCAGGTGCTGTGCAGGTTCCGACCTCTCTAGTGAGCCCACCTCAGCATGACTGATGCTTGTGATCATATGCCCAGAACCTGCTGCTGTTGCACTACCTGCTGCACCAGCAGCAGCAGCCATCCGCCGCTCTGTACACTCATGTGCTCCTGTCACAAAATCCACCAACAGCTGTAGGCCTCCATGGTCCATGAGGAGATACCCATTGCTCTTGGCCGCACGCACAGCAGCAGCCTGAGCTGGAGTGAGCTTTGCCAGCACCTGCGCTGTCTTGTTGCTATCAGCAGGACTGCTCTCAGCAGCAGGCTGCTGCTGGCTGTGCTGCTCATTGGGGAGGCTCTGCTGTGGTGCTGCTGGCAGTACTGCTCTTGAGCTGCTGGAGAGACCAGGAGCAGCAGTGCTTATTGGTACTGGTTGCGCTGACACGTTCAGGTCCGCTACTGCCTTCGGCGCTATCAAAGCATGCATAAGCAGCAGTAGCCCATGCCGCAGGCTCCTCTGGTTGGTGGCGTCCAACAGCTGAAGCAGGTGTGGTATGCCTTCAAAAGGCCCGATGACCCCTGCATGTGCCCTGTATGCTGCCGCCATGGCCTTGACACATAAATCCTGGGTGATCCTAGAGGCAGAACCTGTGCCTGCCCCTGATGAGCTTGCTGCGCTGTTGCTTGGTGCAATACTGCTGCTGCCTGCTGCTGCGCTGCTGACATCCGGGCAGCACAGGAGTGTGTGATAGCAGGCCATGAAAAACTCTTTGGGGCTTGCCAGCTTCTCAATCGCAGCTGCAGGAACACATCACAATCCACGAATGGAATCGGCAGGTCAGATGTGGGTTGACAGTGGCAGAGCTGATACCACACCTTGCTGCCCATGAAACGGATGGCAGCCTCCCACATGCATGCACATCCGCTGAGCCGCACTGGCAGTTCAACAGCTTGCAGGGCGCTATGTGTCACATGTAGTGCTACTCACTTGCATCTCCTCCCTCAAGCAGCAGCCTGACATAGACACCCCCAATGCACAGCTGGTTGGCGGTGCTTGGGTAGTTCACGCTGAACTCACTCCAATTCCAACTTGGCCAGCCACCACCACCCTATTGTTGGGTCGAGGGTCAGCGAAATATAGCAGCACAGAGATAAGTCAAACAATGCAGTAGAGCTCTATAGCTGGAAAGCCTGTGATTGTTTCACAGAAGGGCAGCACTGCCTTCCAAGGTGCTGGAATGACTTCTTGGTCACAAGTACAGGCAGCAACATGCAAGATGTGGCAGCCGTGGCTAGGTACATAGCTATGTCCATCATCAGACAGGAAGACTTGAAATGACAACCGCAACATTGTAAGATCACACATGGCAAGGACAGAATATAGGGCATATGCTGTAGACATAAATCACTGTTATTGTGCCAGCATGTCATGATGTATGCTTGAGGAGCAAGTGCTGTACAGCCATACCTGCGCCACTCGTGTCCGTGCTGCTCTTAGCCCCGCCAGCTCCCGCTCTAGAGCATCTCTCAGTTCCCTCCGTGTGCTCTCGTTCCATATCAGGCCAGCATGGCAATGGTCACGAGTAGCAGCAGACCAGAAGGCAGGCCAGTTGCCACGAAGACCACCCGACACCTGCCGACACAAACAGCAATTCCCAACGACTGTCAATGATGCAAGATGCAGCTGACAGCTGCCATGCTCACGTGCAATTACCTGTGCTGGCATCAGGGTCCACAGGCTGCAGGCATTGTGAAAGCCCAGCTGCGCACAAGGCCTTGGAGGGTGCTGCAAGCTGTGGCGTGCGATAAGATAGAGTGCAGAGATGCTGCTTGTAGTCAAGGCGACCATTGCCACTGTCAGGCGATGTCTTCATCAACATGCAGGCAACAGGTGGCTCCAAGGAGCAGTGCATGACGATCGCTTACATCTGAACAAGCACGCAGGCAAGCAAAGAAGCCAGCAACAGTCCCTTTGCAACATGGCTAACGAATAGCTGATGATGCCGATGAGCCACAGGAGCACCTACCTCTGGCAGCACAGGTGTCCTCTGGCTGGGTATGCTCTGTGCTGGCACATGCTGCTGCTGCTGCTCCTGTGGATGCTGCTGTGCCACAGGGGTGGTTACTGAGCTGTTGCTACCTGCTGGTGCTGCTGCATGTGGTAAATTACCATTGGCCAGCACTGCCTGTGGCACAGCAGTTGATCCAGGAGAGGCGACAGCATGTATCTGGCCTGACAAGCCAGGTGATGTGAGAGCAGATGCAGGCACAGCAGCTGCAGCTGCAGCTGCAGGACCGGTTGAAGTGCTTGGCTCAACTGTTCCTGCTGCTAGCAGATTGGCAGCTGCTGGACCTGGAACAAGCACAGGTCCACCTGCAACTGCACCAGCAGCTGTTGCTGCAGCCGGACCAGTACGCTGCGCTTCTTCAGCAGTGGCTGTAGCTGATGGTGCTGAAGGTGCTGATGGCTTGACAGTGTGTGCTTTGGGCGCATTCAGGTACCTGACCAACCCTGGTGGAAAAATCTTCTTCAGGAGGCCTAGTGCAGGAGCATGCTCATCAGCCCATGAGGCAACCAGCTCCTGACTCAACTTGCCCTTATCACCTGTGCAGCAGGCGCAGAAGTTGCAATGACCACCAGTTTGGACAATCACCTGTAACACGCTGAAAAACTCGACAAAGCAACTGCCATGCTGTTTCTGAGTGCCATCTCTTTACCAACCAGCTCAATATTTGGGTCCTTACCCATGAGAGCAGTTGAATCGGCAGCTGTGATGCTGGTGGGATTTTATGTTGCCTCCACAGGGCCAGCAAAGCACAAATCTGTGGGATGCCGTTGCGTTCAGCATCAGTGGTGGGTTGAGCCGTTTACCTGATGTGAACAATGCCAGCTGCAGATGATGCAGCAACGCCCCTTCCCGCAGTGCTGCATCTCTCATGGGTGCTGCAGCTGCGGCACCACGTTCAGCAATCGCTCGCATCAGTACAGCTGCCCCGTCTGCTACACGCGCTGCTGGATGACTGAAGAGTGCAAAGAGTGGCCGGCCGAGTGCAGCAGCAGCTCGTAAGCAAGCATCCTGCAGGCTGGCATCAGTGGTGCGAGCACCAGGGTCTGCAGCAAGTGACAGGGCAAGCAGTGTACAGCAGAGAGTCATAGTGTGGCAACAAGCAGCAGTACTGCTGATCAGTCCGCATGTTGCAGAGTCCTGGCCCTGAGGCAGCTTCTCGGATGCTTGGGTGCAGTTGTGAGCTGAACCTTAGGTCTAGGCCAATCAGCAGATGCAAACTGCATGCCAATTACTTGCATAAGGTCTATTGCTGACATGTTTGCTGACTCGGGCTGGCATCAACTGTGTCATGGAGCTGATCTGGTCCTGGCAACCTACCTACTGCCACTGCTGCCAGAACCTCCAGCAGAGCCATGCTTGTGAGGTGTGAAGGAGGATTGGGTGTGGCCAGTGGCTGCAGCAGCATTGACAGCCTCTCTGCCTGCAGCGCTGGGGGGAAAGCTATCTGCTTTGCTGTCCTAGCTAGAGCCGTGTCTTCGCGGCTGTTTGTGAGGTAAAAGTCTTCTGACCCCAGAGGGCTGGCAGCTGCGGAACAACACATTTGAATGATTCGCAGTGTCAAGCAAATCATTTCATCCAAATGTATACTATGTTGACCTATAGATGCGCTCTGAGCTTGCTGCTCATACTGCAAGGCGCCTGTGTTGCTACAGGAAATGCATTGCAGGACATGCTGCAGCTAGCAAAAACATAATCAGGAGGGCAATAATAAGGCACAGGCACAAAAGATGCATTCAACCAAAACAGCAGGATCATTGTTTGCAGACTGTGAAATCAAAGGATACAGCAAGCCAACATGGTGCGTTGTATTAAGTAGTGCTCACTTCTCAGCAGCCTCCAAGGAGCAGCACCATGTCGGGCTGGTGCAGGAGCAAACAGTCGCACCAGCAGTCTTGCACCCTCAGCAACCACATGATCTGAGCCACATGCCAGGCAGGACCAAACCCGGGCCAGAGCTGTGGGGGCTGACAGCAGCTGCTCTGCCATGTGAGGATGGCTGACAAGACGCTGAAGGCAGTGGAGCACTGCAACAGCCTGCAGAGCATACAGGCATGCAGCCGCCATCAGGCAAACAATATGAGACAGCATCGTTGTCACGGACTTGAACATGGATGCTCATGTGCTGCTGGGCTCAGAGGCCTAGTACCACCAGTCTAATAGCCACTTGGCCTTGTGCAGGCTTACAAAAAGCTTAGGCTGCCAGAAGGATTGCCACATTAAGCCTGCTGTGGCAATAGGGACCTGTATTTCACCTGTTTGATGTCATCAGGTGCCAATGCAGGTGCTGATAGGCCTGGTTGCAGCTCTTCAGGCAGCAACGCCAACACAGCAGCGATTGCCTGTGGATCAAGGTCACACCCCTCACCACTGACCAAGCTAACACCAGAATAGGGCACACAAGCACTGAACTCATATACACACTCCAGCATCACATTGGCAGCATCCTGAGGGGTCATGTGGTCCCCTGCAGCAGCTCCACGCTGCAATCCTGCTGCGGTTGTGCTGCCAGATGTGCCAAGCTTTGCTGCAGCTGCTGAAGCTATTGCAGCTGCTGCTGCAGGAGAAACAGGTGCTGCTGCTGTTGCTGGTGTTGTGCTGCCTGTGCTGCTGATTGGACTGACTGAGGCTGGCAACCCTGGGGCATCAAAGCCGATGCGGCTGGCACGAGGCGAGGAGTTAAAACTGATGTGGCTCTGCAAAGGCAGCAGTCCAACACAAACATCTATATGTCACTGTCTTGACATATTCCCACAACAACTGCCACGTTTGATTGATGTATCTGGAGCCTGCTGCCGACTGTCATGCACTCGACAATTCTCCCCGGAAATGCAGCATTGATGACGTATGCATCAAGAAGCATCCGATGCCCTGAAGTCAGTTACTATTGCAAGCCCCTCATGACAAATGCACAAAGCAGTGTACCTGGTAAAACATCTTGCTGCTACCCTGCAGCAGTGGAGCCAGCTCCCTCCCTCTGCTGTTCAGCTCTGCCAGGTACATGCGGGTGAGCTCAGGCTCTGGTTCGCTTGCTGGTGCATGACTGGCATGTTTGTGGTCAGTGATAATCACATCGCCCGGGCATGTGTACCCTGCAGACACAACCCAGCAGTGACAACACAGGAGTCTGCTGCATATGCGTCAAGGTTCCAAGCTGCAACTGCTAGGTCTGCCTGAAGGGTGCAGCAACTGCAGGCACAGACGCGCCAGCCATTGTGCAGCATCCAGTTGCTGTTGAGGTTCGTATAGCTGCAACAGCTGGAGCCCTTGCATCATGTGCAGGTGCGCATACCTGGCATGACAGCAATTGGTCTTGCTGCAGCTGCCTGTGCTGCACCCAGCACTGCTGCAAGCACGGCATCCCTGGCGGGGGTGACAAATTGGCTGGGGGCGGCCCCATCCTCCCACTCAATCGCCAGCAGCTTTGGGTCATCAGCAAACCTGTCAGTCCAGGAGCACATCAACAGCTGGCTCTCTTGACTGAGGCAAGCCAAAGAATTGAGAATCAAAATTATCACTGTGTGACGCTGAAGCGAGTTCCTGCAAGGGGAATCTGCGTCCAACGCCCAGCAGATATGCCGACCAGGATCATTGCTACATGAGCTGAAACCAGACCAGCAGATGCATGGACGCAGGACCAGTCAATTTGAATCGAGTGCTGTCTGTGGCCCCAAGGCTGCTGTAGGTGATGCGGTTGAGCGACATGACTGCCTGCTAGCATGTGTCATGTCAGCAGTGTGTCCCTCGCTAATACCTTCCGCGCCTCACCTGACCAGCGCTGCAATGGCTGTGAGAGGTCTGCGCATAACCACCTCATGGCTGTCCACCCTGCGGGTGATCAGGCTGATGGGAGTTACTACCAGCCGCCTGGGGACAGTGTTGCCGCCTGCAGGAGATACACAAGCCGGCTAGCAAGGTCACAACACCAGCTGAGTCAATGTATGGATGTGTTCCATCATGTTTGGAATAAGCTCTGCAGTAACGTCTAACAGAGCTTTTACATCCTGCAAGTGAAGCAGTGTAAGCGAAGTAGCATTTGTTAAATGATGTGCTCGCAAAGCTCGGCGTATTGGCTGGCCAACTGCACAGTAATCATGCACAGAGTAGCATTTACTGTGACTTTGTTGTGAACTGTATTAAAAAAGCTCAGCATACTGGCCGGCCAATTCCACAGTGATTATGCACAGAGTTGGGAACAACATACTTCCAATTGGTTCATCGAGGCAGCTACATGATGCTGTGCAGACTCATACGTGCTTCGTTGCCCTGGCAGGACACCCACTAGGGATCAGGGTGTGTACCCGTGTGTTGTTGTGTGACCCCTGCTGTGGTGCTGCTGCTGATGCCCTCAGTCCACAGCCAATGGCAACAATCACAACAGCTGACACAACTACAGCTGCTCAAAAGATCAACCATGAAGACAGTTGTGTTTTGGCAATTGACATAGCTTAACTGCTCCTAGCACGCAGCCGCTGCAGTGTGTGCAACAAACTCAATATGCTTTGCTTTGCTTCTGTTACAAGGGGGTGGTCTCCAAAATTTGCTTTTGCTTGTGGAAAAAAATTTTGAGTAAAAATTTTCTTAGGTATAGTTACACCGGGAGGTCAGTCGCCACACACTGCTGCAAACGCTGCTGGTACATGCGCAGCGCAGACCTCTTGGGCACCACAGACTGCTGATGCCTAGTAGGGTGTCCAACCTGCTCCACCCCCACCTCCCGAACGACAACAGCAGCACTGCAGCGTTACTGCTCCAAATCTTTGATTTAATGCGGAAAATCAGGGGTCAACTTGATGAACGAAATTGGCACATAGACTGACACAAATTCACCGACCACTCTCTGAGAGTGACAGGTCTTATGGCCAAATGGATAAGGCGTCGGTCTACGGAACCGAAGATTCCAGGTTCGACCCCTGGTAAGATCATTTTGATAATAATTCATTGCCCGTGCCAATTTGCACATGACTCTCGGTTGTTTAGCCCGAGTAGCTATGCCGCCCGCCATCGTGGCGTGCGCATGAAAGTGAGCCACCAGGAACGACCACGCATGAGGTGAAGGGCACATGAATACTATTCGTTTTTCCTCAGCATATGCATGCAGACTTGAAGGTGAGGAGCTGAATCATGCAATACTTCGACGGTGGGATGTTTCAACGTATGAACCTGCAATACCTGCAGCAGGCTCATCCGTGCTATGAACGTGCGCATCCGCTTACCTGACATTACCAAAACATCGATCATGCCTGCTAATGCTTCTACACTGAGCTTGTGAGCTGACTGAGCAGGGCTCGCCATCAGCAATTGCGGGGGGAGCAGGTCTGCACGCCCACGCAGAGCCTCAACCTCCCATTGCCCGAGCGGTAGCTCGCTGGCCTCACTGCTGCTGCTTCTCTCTGCCAGTACAACCGCCTCCAGCAGTTGCTGCAGTGTGCTCTTTCCAGACCTGTCCACTGCGGCAAGCAATGGTTGCAGAAAAGATCCCTCCAGTTATTTCCTACTGATCGCACTGCAGATTCCCCAGCACGCCCCTATACACATCGACGTTTGTTGCAGACGGCTGCTGCTGCAGAATGCACCCAAAACGACAGTTTCAAGGGTGTAGCGAGGCTGGCATCTGCTGATTCTTGAATCAAGCTATTTTCTGGCTAAAAAGTATGACTGTGTACAATGTTCTTCGAATGTTTAGCGTTGCCTATGGAGGATGATTGCGTCGTCAGACTATGGAGGCCAGAAGCAGCTCACACAATATCATATGATATGCAAACACACTAGCAACTGCCTGGTTACAGCCCAAGCAGATACCCAAGGACCTACCTATTATGTTGATTGCCAGCTTACTGCCTGCTATCTGTTGCAGCTGTGCCAGCAATGTGTCCCTTGTCCTGAGAGCAAAGATGCGAGGTGCACTGCGGCCCAGCTTGGACATGACTGCAAAAACACCATCCTGAGGTGTGGCTGCAGCTGCTGCTGTGTCAGCATCAGCTGTTGGTGATGTATAAGCTGCCAACAGCATGATGCCCGGGGAGGACATTCGCTGGTAGTCACATCGCCACTTCACTGCACCTGCAACTCCAAACATTGACTTCTCAACAGCCGTCACAATGCAAGGACCTGCCAGAAAGTGACCAGGTGGCCGCTGGCTACAAGTGTGCCATCACTCTTTCAGTTGCTGATTGAGGACTGCTCTGAGGTATATTGGCTGGAGGACCAATACGGCAGCCAGCTGGGATTGTATTGAGGGGCTGTGCGTGGATGATACAAGCCTGTTGCTGCACTTCTTGCTCATAGTACTACATGTGATCTGCAGTGCCGCTGTTTGCTGCAGTACCTGACTTTGATTCCAGGGACTCCAAGCCAAACGCTGTGACACGCAAGGTGACTGGTCGCCAGCCATTGGTGCTCCTTGACCATTTGACTGCAGGAAAGTCATGGTGGGGCCTGCAAGCAAGTGTGTCAAGTCGTCAGGCAGACACCTGTAAGTGCCGCTGAAGATTGTGATGCAGATTGTGCCTACTACTGTGTATTTTCATCTTATGCAGCGCAAGTTGTGTGCCTGATTTGCCAAATGGGCGAGCCGAGCTGGGCAGAGTACACAGAGGGTCCTATGTGTCTCTGCAAATACTCTGCTTTGGTGAATGTTCTTCTGTTAGCTCATCAGCATGCCCAGCCCGTTCAGCTGGTGCGGACAAGCTGCTGCTTACCCCAACACCTTGGACGCCACAATGCAGCGGGCCATGGCCGAAGCCGCGGCCATGCATTGATACAAGTCTGTTAAGAGCAGCTGCCTGTGCTTGCAGGTGAACTTGAGTGGCCTGAACTTCCCCTGCAGCGACGTTGGTGTTATCAAGTCAGCCTGTGGCCGCTGGTACCATGCATTCATGATGCAACATTGGCGCACCTTCTTCTCCTGCCTGGCACTGATGATGAACTCAAACTCATCGGCTCCTAGACTGACAGACTCTATATCAGAGTCTCCCACAAACGAATATGAGTTGGTTAGCACCAAAGTGCGCTCAGGGTTCTGAGTGTGGATGGCTGTTGGGGTGATGCAGAAGATGCGCTTGTACTTCTTATACCAAGCATGCTTGGTCACCACAAACCGTGAAAGACAGTCAGGAGGCTTAACCTCTGGTACTGGCCTTCGGCCCAGTATTTTGTCCATGCTTCTCAACGTGCATGCGTGGGCTTCGGCCCAACCCCTAGTTGCTGATCACCCATTAACCGTTCCTTTCGCCCTATGACTAGTCTGACGGCAGCAGCAGGATGTGATGTTGAGAATTGCATAGTCTATAACTGCCTGATGCGAGAACGGTCATTTACCCAAAGAAGCAGGACAAGGTTTGAGAGACCCAGGGACACGCCTCACGGACTGCCAGTGCCAGGAAGCTGCTGGCCTACCCGTGATCCTATGCCTGATGCACCACAATGCAATGCAAAAATAAGACCTCAGTTTCTCTGTATGTAACCACAAGCACACATCGCATGGCGATGCTGCTTCCAGGGCTCTTCACGGCCATGATCTCGTAGTGTGCTGGCTTTAAACGTAAACAAAGTATCATGGAGATGCACCACAAGCTTCGTAGGGACCCAAGCTGGGATCCCAGAGGCTGCAACCTCTGCGGGCAGGTAACTATCAATCAATGCTGGCTTTTGCACGCTGGGCCCAATAAAAAGTAGATTTCATAGCTTGTCAAGCATTTAGGGTGGGCAGCAGGCCTTATGTATAGTAACAGCGCCTGAGTGGTGAACAGCTGCTGCCATCACAGCAGCCAAACCTCTGACGCCGTGCGAAACCTGAGTCGCATCCACCATACAACCCCCGATTATGCTCAGAATACCAATTATAGCAACAACAAAACAGCTGCTCTCCTGGGCTGGAGGCTGGCCTGGTACATCTACCATGTTGTCTGGTCCAGGCGTGTGCGTGTTGATGACATGCTCATATGCCTATTCAGAATCTTAATAGGACGCAGCTGCACGCAGCGGTTGTGAATCTCGGTATGTCTGTCTGTCATATCCTGCAGGTTGGGCATCAAGCTGTTGAATGCCCTAATGGCACTGTGAACTGGAAGGCCATTTACGGTGAAGATGCCTTCATACTGCGACCACCAATCTATGAATCACAGTTGCGAGAACGCCGCAAACTTAAGCAAGTAGACGAACCTGATTTGGTCAAGCGGGCAGAGCAGTTTGCCAAGGTCAGCATTAACAGCAGGGGTGGCACAATTTGTTGGTTGACAGACGCAGCAAGAGTTGCACGGCAGTGCTTGTGGTCAGCAAACTGCTTTGATTGGTGACATGCAGTGTGGGTCAAAGCACAGAGGCACCATTGGCAAATCCTGTATCATGTTTGAGTTGACATGCAGTACGGTTGTGGTTGCGTTGTGATGTTCTTGGTACAATGTATGTTTGGTGTGGTGGAGGTTATGGATATGTGCCATTGCCATCATTGTCAAAAAAGCTGTGTGCTGAGTGAGTGGGATACTTTCTATTTTGTGCTTGCTCACTGTTGCCTGGTTGCAGAGCACTGCTGCGCAGATTGGGCTGAGTTGGGATGAAGTGCAGCGAGCAGCAGAAGCCTCCCAGCATGCGGTAATACAGCAGGTCGCAGCAGCACCAGCAGGTGAGTATATTGTGTGCTTTGCACCATGCAGCATGAGTGGAATCACGAGCAGTGCAGCAGTCGAAACCAGGATAAAGTAGGGGCCACGGCAGGGCAGGTGCCACTCTAAATCTACTGTCATTTGCCAGCCGCTGCAGAGTCAAATCAGGAAGCACATATATCTCACTAGCGCATGAAGTTAGGGATTTTGGCACTTAACCCGTTTGCACAGGTGCTTGACTTAGCCGAGCCAATCATATGGATTTGCCCCTGAATTAACAACCCGTGCCTGCGTAATAGGCTGCAGCAGCAATTGTTGCCAGTGTGTGACCCTACCCTCGCCTCATTGTGGCCTTTTGCGCAGATGATGCACTGCCAGAAGGATGGGCGGTGGCTCATGATCCCACTGGCAAACCTTACTACTGGCACAAAGCTACTCAAAAGACACAGTGGGAGAAGCCAACAGCTTGAGCATCCTGAACAGTGTTTGACGGTCAGATCAAGGCCCCTGGCAGCTATGGCAGCACGTCGTTGTCCTCATATGCAGCAACATAATGTGGTGGCATGGGTGTTACAGCAGTCAGCTTGTCCGGAATGAACCTATTCTACTGCCAGCCCAGACTCTTAAAAAGCTATCCCCTACGTACGTGGCTTTGGGCGGCATGCTTATCATGGGCACGTATTATTCTTACAGACAAGACCAGTGTGTACGAAGTGAGACAAGCTGTGCGCGTTGCTGCCAAACGATGCTATCCCAGCAGAGCTGACGCTGTCGTTAGCGCAAGATGCCAACCCAGCAGCCATCCATTCCCCCTTGAATGCAATATTGATGTAGCATACTATTCAGGCAAGCCCGAGTTCGGCGGTGTCAAGATCTCCGGAAGCAAGACACAGTAGTATGCGTAAACCACTGCCTTCGTCTGCTAATGTGGTACATGATGGCATCATCAATGACAGGATGATCGTTATGTGCTGCGACTGCTTTTTGCGTGGGTCGTAAGTAGCGTTCAAGCTACTCGTTCATCTCGTGCTCTGTGCCAAGCGCGTCTATATCGGGCCCCAGCATAGCCAGCAAAGTGCATCTGCAAAACTGGGCTGTGTAGGCAGCAAACCCTCTGTTGCCGAGGGGCAGGAGGCTTGTTCTACGCGCAGCAGGTGAGCACATACCCACATAGGTAATTGTATGCATGTGCGGGGTCGATTTGACATTAGTTCACTTGCCGTTGTCAAGTATCTTCTACGGTGGACTTGTTGTGACAGAGTGGGTACGCCTTCTTGCACTGGTCTCTCGTGCAGGACACCCAAAGGACAAGGTGTAGACAGGCAGCAGCCAGCAACACAGCCCGCTGCTGCTGCCCCTGCTGCGGGGCAGCATGCAGCAGGCGATGCACCTGGTAAGTTGCGCAAGCCGGGCTAGGCGTAGGATCTGGTGGTGTGCTGACCTTGCAGGCCAACACCATAGAACCCACTGCTGCAGTTCCTCAGCAAAGCAGGATCATCAATCCAATTGATTCTGCATCCTCATGGTTTGATCGATTGTTTGGTTACGGGTTCAATGTGCAGGGCAGCTACAAGGCTCGGCTGACAGCTTCAACAGGAAACTTCAGGCACTGCAGCCACTGCTAGCATCGGCACAGCAGGATCTGAGCCATACTGGGGTATATGTAAATAGGGCAGACAGTACAGAGTGTAAATATGCTTCCGGGGCATATTCACTCACTTCATTTGATGATGCCACAGCAACAGACTCTGCAGCATCATCACCCCGGTCGCGCTCAAGTTGGGCACCTTCATTGGGTGGCCATCCGCCCCCCTCTAGGTAAACAGTACCTCAAGTCTTGGTTTGGCTGAGCATCTGAAAGTGATAACCGTTCAAACCAAAGTGATGACTGGCGTCTGGCTTAGCAACAGAGTGGCAGCGGCAACCTGCAGGAGCATGTACTGCCACTGACGCCAGCATCTTTTGCAACCTGCCCAGATTTCTCATGCCATCTCAAACTGTCGCTACGGTGCAGGGGAGCATCAGCATCTGGGGCAGCAGAGATGCGTAGCGGCAAGGTCAGGCGGCCGCCACGGGCAACTTCTAGTGGCTTGCGGACTGCGCTGCTGCAGGACAGTGTGCAGTACAGCTTTACTGACAGCATTACCAACACCACAAACAGCAGCGAGAATTCCCCACGTAGAGGGTAGGCTTGCAACTGCCTGGGTAGCCCCAGTGGCCTATTGGTGTCTGCTCAAGCAAGCCGTATGTTGAGAGAATTCAGGGCATTCATGCAGGAATACCGCACCTGCAAGAGCGTTGGCATGCCTACGTGACAACCTGCAGCAACTAATACCATTTGCCAAAGTCCCCCCCCTACTAGATGCTGTTTTACTGGTATTGGTTGTCAGGAAGCTAGCGTCAGAGCATCTGCCTGTGCGCTGCAGGGCTGGTCAGACTGAGACAGCAGTTGGTGCAGCAACAGGCACAGGAGACTGGTTCAGGTCTGCCAGCAGCCACGTGGATGACGGCAGCAGTCCAGCACTGCCCAGACACAGTGTTGACGACGACGGGGGTGCTTCAAGGCACCTGGGGGAGTTTGGGGCGACCACAGACGGCCCAGGTGCTGATGGTGCCAGTACCTGTGGCGGCAGCAGCGTCACAGGCTTCAGGGCCCGTGAGCGCTCCTTCGACTCACGCAGAAGCCTGGATCCCTACAGCCACACCGGCAGCATGTCATTGCTGCAGTTGCAGCGAGCCATAGAGAAGATCATGATCAGTGACAATGAGATGTATGCAAAGCTGCAGGCAGGGCTGAAAGGGATCCACAGCCTGGCCCGGGAGACCGACAGGCTGCGGGTAGCCCGAGATGTCACAGGTGCCACCTGCATAAACCAGTATGTTGTTGTCAAGACGCTGGGTAGGGGCAGCTACGGCAAAGTGAAGCTGTGCCTCAACACACTCGACGGCCAGCTGTACGCCATCAAGGTGGGTGCCTTGCAGTAGTCTCAAACAGGTACAACAGGTGTGGCTATCATGCCACACCGATTGAGTCTCAACCTCAGCTGTTCCTGCTTGTGAGCAGTATTCCTGCTTGTGGACATATGGTGTGATGATTGAAGGCTGACAGTCGAGTCACATCATCAGACAAACCAACTCAACACTGTTGGCGGCTGCACACAACACAGCATCAGCACTTGGTGTACAGCATACTGGGATGGTTGTCAGGGCCTGAGACTCTGCCCATAACGAGCAGCTGTGGCATTGTTGTGCTTGACATGCGTACCTGCAGATGATGAATCGCAGCTGCCTAGTGCGCACCCTGCAACGGCCACGAGCCTGCTTGCGCAAGGGCACGCGCAGGTCTATATCAGCAACTGCAGGCGTCGGCGGCAGCATAAGCAGTCCAGGGCCATCAGCTTCACCAGCAGCAGTAGCAGCGGCGGCAGCAGCAGCAGTTGCAGCAGCAGAGGACAATGATGTAAACAGGGAGATAGCGATCCTGAAGAAGTTGGATCACCCAAATGTGGTTAGGCTGTTTGAGGTAGGGGCTCCTGTGGTAGCAAGGGCAAGGACTGGTGTGGTACGCTTGGATACGGCAAAGAAACAGTATTGTTGTCTATCGCAAAAATGTACACCAGCCTGGCAAGTTGATGTCTGTGTGCGAGTATCAGTCAGGGCATCATATGAGGTGCAACTCCTTGGCAGTAAGCTTGCCCGCCTGTCATGGATTGACCAACCACATGGTGGTGCCACAGGTGATTGATCCGCCTGGTAGCCAGTACCTGATGCTGGTCATGGAGTTCCTGGAGAAGGGCCCTGTGCTGCACACACAAGATCAGGACGGCTTTGGCCGCCTGCCTGAGGAGGTAGCAGCTGACTACTTCAGGCAGGCAGTGGCTGGCCTGGAGTATCTGCACTTCCACAAGGTGGTACATGGAGACCTCAAGCCTGAGAACCTGCTGGTATCAAGAAACGGGGAGCTCAAGATCAGTGACTTTGGCTGCAGCAGGTGTGTCAGGCACGTGTGTGCCAGTGGTATCATGTCACTTGGGCATAGTTGTATGTTTACTTGGTGGCTATTTTGTGCTGCAGTTCTGCCCCAGCAGGGATCATGATCCTGAGGCAGGTGACTCTTCACTGGCAGTGTAGCTGGTCCAGCAGTATCAATGGCCCTGCACTCTGCATAAGCCTTTCACAACGGGTTGGATGGATGCTGCTGTCTGCACAGCACATATTAATAAGCTGGTGTCTTGGCAGCTGGGTGCTGTTTATCACGCTGTTGTGTATCAAGCGATGATGCATGTGCGTGCTTGCAGGATGGCTGATGGTCAGAGCAGTCACCAGCGGCTGACAGGGACTCCAGCCTTCACTGCACCTGAATTGGTCAGCGGCGATGCAGCAGATCCGTTTGCGGCTGATGTATGGGCACTGGGAGCATGCCTCTACTGCTTTGTGTTTGGCAAGCTGCCATTCCAGGTGAGCATGGCCAAAGGTTGTCAAACGTGCGTTCTGCTCTGGGGTTTGTTTGCAACTCTGCCGCTCGTAGGATGTTGTGTTGCTGTTGAAATACTCAAGAGCAATATTGTTGAGCATTGTCGAGTTAACGGCGGATTACAAAGATGTTGGGCTCAGTCATGGCTAGTTGCTTGGGATAACACCTATGCCCTGCTTTTATGTGCATCCCTGGTGTGTGTGGGCGGCAGCAAGCAATGCTGGTCAAGCAGACAGTAGATGTTGTGCCACCTTGGTTGTCTGTTGTTGTAGGGGGGTAGTGTTCTTGATGTTTTCAAAGCCATTGCCACTACAGACCTGGAGTTGCCCGCTGATGTGGTCATCAGCCCTGCTCTGCGGGACCTGTTTGGTCGGCTCTTTGACAAGAACCCAGCTACACGCATAACACTGCAGGTTGGCTTCACCACGCATGCTGCAAAGAACACCTCCAGCAAGCAGTACATGCTGATCTTCATTTGCTGCATGATGTTTGATGCTGTGAGTAGCAGTATAGCAGCTGGTGCTGTGATTGCCAATGGCAGTGTGCAGGTTGTGAAAGCTTTTTGGAAGTGCACTGTCTCATGCCTGCAGAGTCTGTCAGTAAGCAACCTGTAGTCGGGTGTTTTGCCTGCCCTTCACCTGTGGGCTGCTGTTTATGGTGTTTGCAGGATATCATGACCCACCCCTGGGTGACTGATGAGGGTCGTGTGCCGCTGTCAAGTTGCACCGACATGGGCCTGGGTCTGATTGAGGTGACAGCTCAGGAGCAGCTGGGTGCTATTGACAGGGCGAGCGTGGTCAGTATGATACGAGCACGGCTGAAAGAGAAGCTCTTCAGGGCAAAGGAGTACCTCTTTCAAGCGGTGAGACATTTGTCCCAATCGTTGCAGAACCCTTCCTGCATGTGATACTTCTTTTGAATGATGTATGCCAATTGGAGACCTTTGCTGCTGCAGCAAATCGCCATAATGTCTACGACCGCTAGCGCAATCGTGTTCCGCTCCTGCAGCCACTGAAGGTGTTGGCTGGGTGACCGGTCATGTGTGCAGACAGGCAAAAGGCTCTGAACATCAACTCATGTCCATGTCCTGCAGGGCCAGCCCATGGAGTGTGTCTATTTTGTGATGTCTGGTGTGGTGGAGATCCTCAGAACAGCCACAGCAGACGACGTAGAACGGGATGCGTCTGGTGGCGCCAGCTTAGAGCACTCCTTCACTGTAGACATAGATGAAAGCTTGATGCTGGACTGCAGCATGCCACTGGGTATGGAAGGCATAAGCCCTATGGGCGCAGTCAACGGTCGCTTGCACATAGACCGGCTAAAGGTAGGCTAAAGTACATTGTCAAGACCAGCATGTGGTGCAGTGGCCTGGATTACATTGTAGTTGGCACAATTGACAGGGTGCTGGTTGCCTTGGAAGCGTTATTCATGTCAGAAGGAAGCTGCCAGGCATTCCCTGCGGAACCGCAAGCCACAAGTGCCAGCATGGCAGACGAATTGCTGCAGTCCCAGCTGTCACCTTGCCCGGTTGGTATTGCTGTTGATGCATTCAGGCCCGTGACTTGCGGTATCGTCAGCGTAGCAGTATCATGGAGGGCAGCGATGTGGTGATTGAGGTGAAGGGCCCGGGGCAAGTTGTGGGGGAGGTGTTCATGCAAGACACGCCACCACCCAGCAGGTGAGCAAGCATGAGTGATAGGGAGGGAGGGATGTGTGACTGCAGCTGGTGTGGTTGAAAGCAAACAAGCTATGCGATGCAAGCAAGCTTGAGATGCAAGGCCTTGCAGTTTGTAGTGCTCCCTGCAATTCATGACAGTTGCTGGGGTGATCTTAGCCACCAGTGGGTGTGTCTTGGGAGAACAGTTGCTGCACCAGGACTTCATGATGCCAGCTTAACACCTGAACTTCTTCTGCAGGTATTCTGCACGAGCACGTGGTGAGGTTCTGGCGTTGAAACTGACTCAGGAGAACTATGTACGTGCCCTGGCAGCCATGTACTACGAAGCTGAGAACGGGGCACGGGCGGTGGCCCATAGCACCACAGCAAGCGGTCGGTCACTGCCTGGACCAACCGCCAGCAGCCCAGGGTTGCTGGGCACCGGTACGGGCACAAGCAGCTTTCAACCAGGACAAGCAGGCAGCAGTGGGGGCGGTGGCATGCGCAAGTCAGCGAGTGGGTCTGATACTGTTGCTCAAGCAAATGGTGCTGCCAGTGCTCTGACCATGGCAGCGGTGTCACCATCAGTATGAACAGCAGGAGCAGCAGTCTCAATATCACCTGCTCCTTGGGCTGCAGGGGCTGCTGTGTGGCATCCACGGTGCCTGCTGGACGACGGTGACACATTAACTGCACTCCAGTCTCAAGTCAACAGTATTCTTGTTTATATCAATAACTTTGATAGACAGCAGCCCTCAGGCTGTGAAACCAGTGATGGGGCTGGGCCATGGCCTATTGCACGACCGGTTCTGCTGCTAGGCAGCAGGTGGTTTACGCAGCAGATACCAGCTGTTGCACATCACCTGCAGATGGACTTGATTTACTGTTGCAACACCTGTGCCCGTCAGCAGCTGGTGGATGAGTCACAAGTAACAATTGACAAAACGACCGCAGGGTGCTGGACAGGCCCATGGTGTGCATCCTCATTGCATGCGCAGGTGCAGCCAGTCATGGGCCCTTTTTCTAGCTTGACGGTATCATGGTGTATGTGTGTTGTGTTATGGTGCGCCAATCAACCTGTGCATATAGATATGCCGGCTGATGCAGCGGCCAGTGATGCAGCAGCCAGTGATCAATGCTATTGTGGACTCCCGGGAGCATGGTTCGGATGTGCGCTAGTGGTGCACTGTACCATGCTCTTGTGGCTGTCTGCTGGTAGTTTGGGGTGAGCTCACACCATCAAGGCCGTCCACTGGTGTTTGCGGCGTTAATGTGATGATATTGCAAGCACTGTCAACCAATTTTTTGAATCTCGGGTCTTGCAGGCTCTGTTTGTTTGTAGCCTGCACCTGCATTGACCTTGTAAGATGACGAATTGAACTTCAGAGCAGGTACCTGCTGTATGGCACTGCACTGCACTGCACCTTGTGGCTTATCAATGGCTTCAGTCTTTGTACTCGTTGTTTCCAACCAGGCTGGTTTACTGATTTTTATGCACTGCTGTTTAAGACACTGTGGATTGTTCATCAGCTGTGCGTGGCTTTGTTGGGTCCAACTTGGAAGAGTCTTCTGGTGCAGTATGGTTGGTCAAACTGGAGCTACGTAGCTGTATACAGCACTGAGAGCCAGCACTGGTGGTTGCTTTGTCAACAACTCTATACAACACCCTTGCAATCTGACAGCAGGCAGATCAAGCAGCTTGCACCGCTCATGCCATGAACGGTTGAGCTATTCATAAACAGGTGAACAGCCTGCCACTGGTTATGGGACTTTTAAAGTGCTGTGTGGAGGGCCATAGTAATGGATAACGTCATGTTATCATAAAAGTATTATAATAGTACCTACTAAATGTCAAAGGCCTTGAAAACTTTTAGGGGTGCCTTTCTTTTTTGGCAGTTGCACTCCACTTGTGGAGTGCTCAACTTTCTGTGTGCTGTCCAACTGCAGTTAGCAGTTAACTGGCAGTCAACGTTGAGACCATTGATGGCCAAGGCCTCCTGTGAGTTTCCAGTGGTGTATCATACAGGCTGACACCCATTATCTTGTCTGTAAGCGCGCAAGCCATTTGGTGTTTACAGTCATTGTATGACTGCAATTACAAATTTACCTGACACTTGATGGCCATTTGCCTAAAAAGGGTATCTGCTACATTTGCTGCAGGCGATTGCCACAGCTGAGTCAGGACGCCGAAAAGCAAAGTGCGTCCAGGAGAAAAGAATATTTCCACCAGCATACTGCGTGCAAATGTGTCTGTTGCTTTTTGTCTTAGTGATTCAAATATCATGCTGGAGAGGCACGTGCACAACACATAACGGCCTGTCAGACTGCTCTTCTTGAAGGTCTCCTGTGGTTATACCAAAACTGGTAATGCACTGGTTATAGCCTAGACCTGCCTCACCTGCTCTCATACCAAGACACACACGCCATAGTCAACACATGTTGACTGCTGCTGCCGCCTTCAGGGACTGTAAAAGAAATTGAGCCATGCAGCAAGTTGACCTGTTGACAGAAAGAGGTACAGCAATCCAGGCACAAATATGCTACTTGCCTCTCCCCCTCCCCCTGCCACTGCCTGACCCCCTTCCACCCGCTCCTCCTCTCCCGCTGCCCCTGCCAGCACCCCGACCACGTCCAGACGCACCCCTGGCAACCGTGCCCCCTGACCTTGCGCCAGGCTCTGCCTTGAGCTGCACAGCAATGCCGTCTCCCCGCATCTGTGCTGCTAGCTGCTCAGGGGTCAAGTCCTCTTCCTCTTCCTCACTCTTGACCTGCAAGGTGCATCAACACAGTGTGAGACACACAACTTGTTGTTTGAGCACCAACTTAAATCACTGATCAGTGAACAAGCACACCTCACTTGCTGCTGCAGCTGGGCTACCAGCAAAAGGTTCTGTTAATGCTTACGGAGACAATCAGGTACAGCCTTGATACACAGTGCTGCTGACTTGAGTGCAGCCAGCGGGACAATACACCGCAGATACCACACTTGTTACCTGTCTGTAACAGTCACAGTACATACTGCAAGAGTACCAGCCACAACCCCTCAACTCCTGTACAGGCAAACACTGTAGGATTCACCCACCTCTCCATTGTTTTCAGCCAGATTGGGCTCCTCAGCCAGTGCTGCTCCCCCCTCAGCATCAGCAGCCACTCCCTCACCCGCCAGCTCATCTCCCTCACCACCACCTCTGCCCCGACCACCCTTGCCTTTACCTCGACCACGAGCACCACGGATGCTGACCTCCTCCACCATGGTGTTGGTGCGCGCCTTTAAGCCCTGCAGGAGCAAGGGGGGCAGACATGTGAGAATACTGCGCATGAGCCTCGTCAACTAGCCCTGTCTGTCAAACCTCACATTCAGTTGGGCTTGTCAAGCTTGCTGCAGATGGTTCATATCTGCAAGATGGCCTGAGCCCTGCTCCCACCTGCTTGTTGAACGTCCTTGTGAACGTTGACTTGATCTTGGAATCTATGACACCCTTTTCCTCGTATGGATCAACATTCCAAGGAGCCTTGGTTTTGCTGTAGTGTGTAACATCCCTGATGTAGTCGAACTGCTCCTTGTTGATGCAGTAGGCCTGAAAGGAAAGAGATCACAGCAGAGCCAGAATGAGTAAAGGCACATCTGGTTGGGTTCAGACGGCACACTTGCAGTGACCACCTGTCTGCGATCCTTTGTATGTGGCAACAAGCAAGTACACCTGAGGAGCCAATATGAGTGCAACAAACAACATTGTACTGAGTGTTGGGCAGAGTACCGCCTTAAATGATGAGTGTGTATGCAAGCCATCCCTGTTGATACGTCGAGTCCTCGAGATGTGGTGCTGCACACAGTGCCCATGTTGCAGGTTGATCCTTCCACGGCTGCGCGACGCACCTGCATCTCTGAAAGCACCTTGGAGATGCCCTCATCACCCTCAGTTACAAGCGGCTGCACAAGTACCTGATGCCATGCAAACACCAACGCATGCAGGAAAGGTGGAACCAGTGTGAATCACCAAGAAGTTGAGCAGTTGGAGTGACTGCATCAGTCCGGGTACCTCAGCGCAGGTGATGAGACCATCAGGAGGTGGCAGATGGCGTCGTAAGGTGGCAGCACACAGCAGGGCCCACAGAGCACCCTGCCCTAAAGCAGCATCACAGCGCAGTAGACCAAGCAGCAGGTGGTAATCATTGGCTACAAATGGTTGTTGATCGTCTGGACTCGGTGACTGACCTTGTCCAATGCTGGCAGATAGTCCAGCCTCATGCCTGCTCTGCTGCAGTTCGCTGCTGCCTCTGATGCTGCCATGCAGCAGGACAGCTCAGCCAGCAGCCGCTTCTGCTTGTTGGTATGGCTGTTCACACCAAACCAGGCAGAAAACCGGGTGAAGTTCTGCAATCAACCAGAAATAGTACAGTTTGGAGCGAACTGGCTTGGCATAGCAGCTCTGCTACGTGGAGTCCTGCTTGCAAGTGCATGCACGACCTACTAGGTGTAACGTCAGCAGTGTGGTGACAAGCGAAGGGTTGCCATGCTGGCAGACGCACAACAATGCCATTGACTTAAGCGACAGCACCAGCGCTTACGTTCTCGTACACCTCAAAAGTTTCCCTGGGCCCATGCATGTAGGCTGCAGGCACTACACAGCCCATCAGGCCACCAAACGGCATCAAACCCCAGTTGCCATAGCGCCTCACACTCTGGTTGACAACATCACCCACTGAAATGGCATCAGCAGCCTTGGCCAAAGCACGCAGACGCTGCAGGAGGCACACGACAACTGTGATTACATACTACACGGCTGAACAACAGCAGCTTAACAAATGACGCTTTGCTGTCAGTCCATTGGACGGCATGCAACTTTTGAGTGCAAGATGCTTTACAGTCACGTTATAGAATACTCAGAGTTCCTTGGCCTGAAAATCCTGCTGATAGCAAGTTGTGGAAATGCAAGCACTGCGGGCTATGCCTAGAGGCCACAAGCACAGCATCACCAGACCAACAGCCAAGCAGCTCACCAAGTCTGGTTTGCCCTGAGAGATGTCTGGCCTGTGGTTGACGTAGTTTTCTTGCACCAGCAGTGGCACCAAGTCAGCATCAGCAAACACCAGTTCTAGCTGGTCAGCAACACTGCAGCAGCAGAAGGTCAACAGCAGCAACATGTTCCTGTGCTTTAATGTACTGCACACACAGCAACAGTCTCAAGGTTGCAATGCCATAGGGCTCACCAAAGTGTTGTTGAGAGCGGCATGCAAAGATAGACCATCAGGTTGCCTGTTGTCTACTTCCATGCAGTGGACAACATCAGCAATCTCATACCAGTGATGAGCCAGTGACGAGCCAGCACCACGCAGCAAGACCCAGCAATATAGGCCTTACAACAGCTGCAGTACAGCTCAGAAAACAGATGTGCTGACGTGTTCTGCTGGTTACACTGTTGTTCGAGTGTTTTGCCTTACAGCCCTGACCACACACATGACTGATGCAATGTGCAGCCACAGCAACTGCTGTGACAGTCGCCCTCCTGGCAGAGTACAACAGGAACATATTCAGGAGCTGCCCAGGCGGCCCCACACACAACTGAATACAGACGCATGGCCACACAAGCCAGCTTACAATGGCATCTATACAGAGCAGTACAGGCGAGTCGCTGTTGGTCTTACGTGGGTGGTCTGGAGGCCCCTCGTGGCTCTAGCAGTTTAGTTGCTGCTGAGAAGGGGCTCATGTCAGCATCCTTGCCCTGAGCACCCAGTGCCTTGGCAGCAGTGTAGTCCAGAGTGGTGGTACGCAGACGAGACATCTGGAGAACAGACAGACAGACAGAGCAGCCACATGACAATGCATCGCACCTTAACAGGGCTACAACCAACACCATGAAGCACGAGCTTGCGATTCTCTGTGCAGGAGTCTGTCATCAGCTCTGACAGAAACTTTGCAAGATTGCGCTTGGCTCGACAGCCGCTCAGATAGACCAAATGTGCTTGGTGTGGTCCTGCACCTGCAGCTGTCCCAGAATGAGTCTGAGGTCTCCCTGCGCTCCCTCAACCAGTGTGCGCATGGTGGCATCATTGATGGACAGTCCCTCCTGCTGACACACCCACTGCATGCGCTTGCCAATCTGATCAGCAGTGGGCTTGCGGTAGTCCAGCTCCATACACTGAGGCCAGGAAGCAAGAGACAAGCCAACAGGGCCAGCAGGTGAGAGCACCAGTGCCAGTTCCTGGGACAGTCGTCCGCCCCTAGCTGGCTGTAGTGACCACTTTACTTCCACTAACTTGCAGAGTGATCAACAAGTCCTTGGTCAGACCATCACAGCTAATGCGCATGACATGCAGTTGTACTTGCCATCAAGTGAGCAGTCGCAATCTAGCACATGCAGATTCGGCAGACGCAGCTGATGGGCTCCCAGCTCACAGTGATGGGGTTCATGGATGAGCAGCAGCAGGAGGACCTTACGTGGTTTCTGAGGCTTCTGAGCTTCTGTGAGTACTTGTCATTGCAGATGCAGATGATGGGGATCTTGGACATCTTGATGGTGGTGATCAAGTCAGCAACACCACCACGATCACCAGCTGCAAAACGTGCACAGCAGCAGTGGCGATTGCAGGATCAGCTGATATCATATTGCCAGTTGCATCTGTTGTGTAAGGGTGAAAGGCTCTCCGTGCGCAACGAAAACATTGACTGAAGTGATGTGTGATGTGTTTCATTTGAGCTCTTATTCATTGAGCAGCAAAGGGACTGCAGCCAGCACATGTACACTGTCAAGGCACCTGTGTGCCCCAGTGCAGTCCGCGTTAGGCCACAGCACCCCACCTGACATGCCATCACACTCATCCATGATCAGCACCTGCTGGCGCTTGGCCCCACTTGCTGCTGACAATGCATTGCTTGTCACCATCTCACGCACAATGTTGGCCAGCTTGCCGCCAATGCCTGTGCTAGCCTTGTTATCTGACTTGCTGCGAGTGTCTGATGCATTCACCTCAACCACGGTGAAACCACACTCCCTGCAGCAAAGCATGCCAATGTGAGTGTTGGGTACTGGTAACCTTGCAGTAATGGCCAGGAGTAGCCTGGTTGCAGTGACCTTTCTACTGGCATATGCAAGCATAATAGTAGTCAGTGCAGTGATTGGGGTTTGCAGCAGCAGCAATATGTTGACCCCCATGTGCCTGTGGGTCATTTTAATGATGCTTACTTTGCAATGATGTGAGCTGAGCTGGTTTTGCCAATCCCTGGTGGCCCACTGAGCATCACTGCCTTCTTTGACATGTCCTTGGGTCGTCCTCCCCCCGCTCCCTTGGGCTGTTCTGGTGTTGCCCCTTGCAGGTGCACCGCATTCCACTGGAACAGCCACTGACGCAGTGCCTGTATAAGCCCTGTGTTGCCCACAAGGTCTGCAACGGACTTGGGCTTGTACTTGTCCACCCACAGTGCATCAGCTGCACAGGTACACACAGCAACTGATAAGGGAGCAGTTGCAGGCTGAGGTGCTGTGCAGTTCCAAGGCAGTGCAATGGCTTGAGTAGCCCATGACCTGCTGGTGGACAGCACAAACATGCAGATGCATTGTGAGCATACAACCCAAACAACAGCAGTCTGTCGGCGTTCTATTGGAAAAATTCTCAAAACCGGCAAGGCTAAATGGGCAATTGATAGAGACTGTCCCCTTTGAGACACAAGGGCTCACCTCTTGGTGCACGTGAAACAGACGCAGCAGCAGCTCTGCTGGACCCTGCACCACTGCTGGGGCCTGCAGCTGCTGCCCCAACACGATGGAAGGCAGCAGCTTTCATAACAGGCACAGCAGCCCCCCTGCCTGATCCACTTGCTGCTGGTGGCACTTGGCTGCTGGCTGCAGTGGCTGCTGCAGCTTGCTTCTGTGAGCTTGGCAGCGCTTCTGCTGCAGCAGCTGGTGCTGGTGCTGGTGCTGGTGGCTTGCTCGCTGACACAAGCGCCAGGAGGCCGTCCTCATCAATCACCTTGACACCTTTCTCAACAGCCTGCAGCTCAAACACAGCCGCAGCAGCCACTGGTTGCAAAACATGCAAGGCTGGAAGGACGACAATCCCTTTTGTGCCAGCCAAAATGCAGCGGTGCAAGTTCACAATGGCATCAATGCTGCCACAGGACTCAGGAGCAGAGCAGCCATCACAAACAGCAGTAACAAGGCCTTTATGATTTCAAGTGTTGGCATCATGTCGCACAGCAAAGGGACGGGGACCATTTGTTCAATGCATTGCAGTTGCTGGTCCGTAGCTAAAGCCCAAATATCATCAGGAGCAGTGTTGATGTGGTTTGTCTACATTGCAAAGTGCCAGCACACACCACAGCCCCTACTACCTAATGCAACTGTGAAAACCCGCCACTCACACCACAAGGGCAGCCACAGCTTGCTGCAAGCCCAGCAACCAGACTTAGTCAAGCATCACTGCTGCAGTCTCAGGCTGAGTGGTCTGAAGCCTCACCTTCTCATACTTCCTCTTGCTGGCAGTGTCTCCCAGCACCAGGAAGCTTGTCTTGCCGCTCACTTCCTGTGTTACCCGGCCCCCGTGCTTCTGCACTAGGTCCTTTGCTTGGTCGCGGTACAGGCTGCTCAGCACACCGCTGAACACAAAGGTCTTGCCTGTGAATGCATCAGGATGACCCTCCGGAACGTCCTGCAAGCAACAGCGACAGCCAGCAAGCAGTAGCTGTCACACACACGGCCATTGCACAGCAGCTCAGGCACACCAGGAGCAGCAAGCTGCATTGTGCTTGTCAGGAACTGCAGACAGTGACCTGTGAATGCACTGGGTGATGCACCATAATCCAGTGTGCGATCACGACAGGACATGTGCTTTGCATGATGCCAACTGCGAGCTGCTGACCTTTGAGCCTGGTGTTGGTGGCTCCATCTCCGGCTGTCCCCAGCCCCCACCGCCCTCTGCAAACTTCAGGCTGGCCTTGTCAAGAGCTGGTAATGCTGCCGCTGCCTTGTCTACTGCTGCGACTGCTTCTCTGGCATCTGCTAACAGCTCAGTCTTGCCTGTGGTGGTCTTTTTGGGAGCTGTGGGGGCCACCGGGGCTGCCTGGCCAGCCTGCAGAAAGATCACATGGCAGGATTGGTGGAGACCTGATATGGATTGGTCAAACATATGTGCGGCTATATCTGGCCATGTCTGTTGTGATCCACCAGTTGATCCACAATTACCATTCTTGGTTGAGGTGCTGAGCATACGATAGGGATCAAGCTCTCGGGCACAACGCTTTAACAACAGCTTCTGCTGTCACAGTGGCCTGTGGGACCTCAGCCACAAGAACATCAAAGGCTTGCCGGACACCACACATTACTGGCCTCTGCGGTTGAACTACCCACCATGCTGCCCGGGAGCTTCCTTTTCTTAGCACTGCCCTCCTGACTGCTTGCTGTCTTCTCAATCACCATCTGAGGGCCCTTGGCCTTCCGCCCACCCTTTGCTGCAGAAGTTGGCTTTGCTGCTGCCTTGGGTTTGGCTGGCGTGGCTGATTTGGCACGTTTGGCTGGCTTGGGTTTTGTGTCCTCGTCAGGATCCTCTGCTACGAAGTCCTCATCCTCGTCATCAAGTGACATGCTGTCAGGGGCATCATCATTACTGTCGTCATCCTCCGACACCAGAACCTGCATGCACAGGGTATGCAGGATGCAAGAACATCTACCTAGAGGTCGGACTGCACAACAGCCGGCTGATGGTGCATGTGAGGTCTGAGTGAACAAGCACGATGCCTAGCTCTCAAGTAAACTTACAGGAGCACAGGGACTTACCACTTCATCGTCACTGTCTTCCTTCTTTTTCCTTTTGCGTGCTGCAGCTCCTCCTGATGCGCCAGCTGCTGCTTTGGCACCCTTTGCTGGAGTGCCCTTGGCCTCCTGACTGGCTGGTTTCGCTGCTTTGGCTGGTGATGCTTTGGCAGATGCTTTTGCTGCTGGGGCTCCAGCAGTTGCCTCAGATCTACATACCGCGACAAAAGTGTCAACAAGATTGTCGTGCAAAGCAGGCGCCATGCAGCTGTTCTGCTTCTAGATCCACTGCTGAGTGAAAGCGACTAGCTAGAATCTAGACCCTTCTGCAGCTGCCATGAACTGCTTATGACAGGCAATTATGTTGCAATACCAGTATTTGAAATGCAAATAGCAATATCAATGAACCTACCCTGGGAAGTATCTACTCTTTTTGTCCACTGACTCTTTGTTCGCCTCCTTCTTGTCATTTGCTTCAGTTGGTTCCTGCACAGAAGAGAGAGTGCATTTCTGAGGCCATCATAGAACTGTGCGCCTGCCGCATGCACCATGTACTGGGTCACTCAATGCCAGTTTAAGATAAAAACGCTGGGATGTCCAGGACATGTCATGCAGCAAGGCATGCAGCCCACCTGTTTCTTGTCCTTCTTGGATGCAGCACCTGCAACACAAGAGCCAGGTCAACAAGCAGCTCCTAGCCAGGAGTGCCGCGTTGACATCAACGTCATGTGTTTGCTGATTTTTGCCACTCACCCGACTTTGAGGCCCCTGGCTGGAAAAACTTTCTGATATCCTGTGAGGGCAGTGCACAGCAGCTTGTTGCAGCGTTGCAAAGATATGCTGTGTGCGCGCTGCTTGTCTCAAAATCTTACCATCTTTCAGCAGCAACAGTCAATGGCCCCTAACACACCAGTGTGGACTACTTGCGAGCGTGTAACAAGCGATCCATTACTTTGAATGCATCATCCACAGCATGAGTGATTAGTACTGGCCAACAAGCACCTTGATGAATTTAACTAGTTCTAGTATGCATTTATACTACCATGGCGCCTCGCAGTATAAGGCACACCCGTCAAGTGTGGCTGACGCACATGTTTGGACAAGAAAGCATCGGCCCACCTCTCATCTCATCATACTCAGACAAAAATTACTGCAAGATTATGTGCCCATGTGTATTGTACATGATCGCAGGTACCGCATGACGGTTGTGTTACCACTGGTGTGGTTGTACCAATGCAACCAGGGTGTTTCACAAGCAACCTACAATTCTACCTGTGTACCAAAGATACCAATTTTTTTTGTTTTTGAGGGTATGAAACCGGACGTCATGATGGCTGTCCGGGGATACATGCCTGTCACAACCATGGCTACTTTTTGCAAGTGACACAGCAATACACAGCTATCGGCACGGCTTCTCAGTCTGGGCCACTCCCAAGGCGTTATGAGGCAAAAATAATGCATTTTATCACAACCTGCTTGTCATGAGAGGCACAAGTAGGTCATAATGTGCCCCTGACCACAGCAGGTGCATGGGAGCTGCTGACTTGAGCAAATCTTCACCATACGTGAGCAGGTATTGGGGTCCTGACCGGGTGGACTCATAGACAGAGATGGGCCGCTTGAGGACCCTAGAAGCCATCAGCAGCTCTGGCTCACCTGCATCATGGAACACAGCAGCAGCAGTGGAGATGCAATGGCAGTGGCAGTGGCAGCAGCAGCAGGGCTGTCAAAACTCCTTCTCAGGCGCAGCATGCTTGCGTCGTCCATAGCATGCCAGGTTGAAGCAATATATTGTCTTGATGCGGGAGGTGCGGCATAGCACGATGGCCAGCCAGCAGCTCAGGTGCTCCACACACTCACAACAAAAACAACACATCTTTGGAAACCCCGCTAGAGCGCTGACAAGCACCAACTGGTGCTAGCAGGATAGCAGCTACTTTCCCTGACGAATTCGTGCATATACCAGCTTGGGAGCGTCAAGACTCACCACCCCAGACTCCTGGTTGTGACATCTGCCTCAGGTAGTCATCAAAATTGTCTGCTATACCCGGCAAGAAAGGCTCCATCTCCCTATCATCGCCATGCCAGAAAATATTGCCAGTTGCAGAGCGCTCAGAGAGAAGGTTTAAAAACCTACATTCTGTAGTGTGCACCTCAACAATTGCAGTTCCCCAAGCATCAGATCTGCGCAGGCATTGACTGGCGCAGTGTGTGGCTGCATACAGCTGTGGGTTGAGGTGGTAGCTGAGTTGCAACACAGGTAGCTAATGCTGCATTGTAAGTCTCGTGCAGTTGGGTGCATATGATCTGTGCACAGGTGCCTGAACCTCTCAAACAACCATCTGAATGAACCCGTCCAAGTTGCCAACAGAACATCATACTGGTTGTGTGACCACACTGATGCACGATGAAACTGGTCTGTGTCATGCTTTACAAGTAAACGACATTCGTTGTTGCATGCTGTGCTACCTGTACCCAGCTGCATGGAGCAGTGGCACAAGGGCAGTGGCACAAGGGCAGCCTCTGGCTCACTCACTCTCTGCTATTGCGAAGCTCATCTACTACAGCTTTCCTGAGTTCAAGTGCCTTGGCATACTCTTGTCTGCTGTTGAGGACATCTCCGGCATGCTGCAGCTGGTGATGACCTTGAACACACGCCCTGAACATGCAACTGCCATCTCCAGTGATACCATGTCGCTTGAAAGCTGTAGGCCTCTGTGCAGCAGCAATGAAGCTATCTGCTCTATCTGAAACGCTGGAAATCCGCACTTCAGCGCGATCAGGTCGCTGAGATGGGACTGCTGAAGTTGGCTGCATACGTCTGCTTCTATATTGAACAATTGGTACTGGGGTGTGGAGCAGTACATGTTGCCATGCAGACATGGAGCAGAGCTGTGGCCTAGCAGTCAGAGCTTTTGCATTTGCTGCTTTTGTAAATGAAAGACGCATGTTGCGACAGTGAAAGAAGTGGATACGGCTCAAACAAGTAAGCCTTCAGGTGCTGTACACACTTGGCGCAAGTAGGGCTACCTCGCTGTACGTAGTCTGGACAGAATGTGCGGCAACAGGCATCATACTTTGCAGCGTAGTGTTATGCAACAATGAGCTGTGCATGCACCGCAGTAGTGTCTTAGGCACTGGTGCCGAACCACCGCCCTCCCGCTTCAGATTGTCACCTGACAAGCGTCCCTTCTGATCACCACTCCTAGGTACACTGAAAGTTAACAGTCCCATTGGACAGCTTCTAAACAGTGGCAGATTTCCCGCAGGCTTATCGGCTGCGACAGCACTTGTGGACAGGCAGCAGTGAGGTGACCTGCCCTCGACTCCACCCGGATCATGCCGGTGTAAAACGGCCATTCGCGCCCATGCTGCAATGCCGTGTATTATCCAGCGTTCTCCGCTGCCACAACTTGCAGAGCCTGTTACCTACGTCAGTGCAGCCGAGCCCTGCTAACAGGAGCCTGGCATCCTGCAGAAGTGGCATAGCTGCCATGGCAGCTACTGCAGAGCCAGCTGTAGCAAAACGGATTGTCAGGGGCGTGGTGTTTGACATGGATGGCACGCTGACAGTGCCAGTGATTGATTTCCAGTACATGAGGCAGGTACGCATGGGAGAGGCACAGTTGCAGCTCACATCGTGCAGCAACCTTTCGTTCTTAGGTGCAGGCTGCTGTGGATAGGGTGCATGTGACTAGCACTGATACTTAAACAGCTACTTGTTCCTGGGCTGGGTGTTGGCTGGCTGGCAGCACATCTCCAATGCAACCCACCAGGAGCTGCATGCGTGCATTGGCTTGCCTGTGATGTTGTCATGCTCCAACCTGTGACACACCTGCTTGCGTGGTCATGCTGCTCAACCTCCAGCAAGTTGGGGTAGGTGCGACTGGGGACATATTGGACATCATCAAGACCTGGGCCCCTGAAGAGCAGCAGAGAGCTCACAAGGTCATAGCTGAGATTGAAGCTCAAGCACTGACAGACATGCAGGTAAACCATAACTGCAAACCAGCAACTCAGAACAGCAGTCAACAGAGTGTCGCTATTGAAATTCCTGTGAACCCTGGCAGCAGTCAGCTGCTTGCACCACTCTGCAAGAAAGGAGGGGGAACTTGGCAAAAAAGAGGGCCCCAGCTGCGTTACCCGGAAGGACAACCGGCAGCAGACAGAAGATCCACTGCACCATGAACTGAATGCTGTTTACCTGTGTGCATCTTGTGGTGTTTGCTGCAGGCGATGCCTGGCTTGGTAGACCTTTGTACCTTCCTCGACAGTAAATGCATTCCGCGAGGCCTTATCACACGCAATGTGCTGAGCAGTGTACAGTTCTTCCATGAAAACCGTAAGTGGGACTGCGGATGACTGCCAGCAAAGAGCCATGAGTAGGCCTCCATCGTGCAGATACTGAACCTGCTTGCTCTTACAACTTAACATGGGTGCACTGGCTGGTGCTACAAGTGCATTGTACTGCTTTTCTGCAGGATTTGGTATGAATTGTAAAGCAGATGGCCCCTTCCAATAGCAATAGTTGGCTGTCAAAGCCTTCTGTTAGCGTCTAATGTTTACAGGCTTCAGAGGCCTGTGTGTGACTTGGCTCTTACCAAATTTGCAAACTGCTGACTAAGTGACGAGTAATCTGCCTGCAGACATGCCCTTACCGCCCTTTGTCCCCGCCATATCAAGAGAATGCCAGTTTCCTTACAAACCAAGCCCTGAAGCTCTGTTACATATCTGTAAGACCTGGGGTATACTGCCTTCGGAGGTGATCATGGTAGGGGACTCAGCAAAAGATGATGTGGTCTGTGGTAATAGGGCAGGCGCTGTCACAATACTCCTGAACACTGAGGGTCGTTATGATAATGCAGATATGTTGCAAGGGGACTGTAAGCCTACATTGGTGGCTAAGTCACTGAGTGAAGTGCAGGAGCTCTTGCAGACAACATTTGAATTATTACCTCCTGTTGGCTTGCAGTTACCATGACTTATGCACGGGTATGACAGCCATACCACTACCCCGGTCAAACTACTGCTAATGCACAGCAAATCAATTATGGGGTAACATTTTAGGACTGTCACTGGAAGGACATGGAACTTCAGCCCTGATCAGGCAGGCTGCAATGTAATTGGCCTCAGGGCTGATGGGCCCCATCATCGATGATGCTGGTCTCCCACCGTGGGAGTGCTGTACAGTGTACTGTAACCGCCTGATCATCATCACACTGAGGGCCATCATGATGCGACTGTGATGCAACTGCCTGCCCGTGCAAGTCCAAATTCCTGAACCGGTAGCCAAGGGTACTACAGGACTACTGGCTACAGAGCAAGTCCACTTATTACACACTGATGATAGGCAGGGAGGTGAATTGCACCCAACAAAGACTTCTGGAGCAGCACAACAGCGACCAAACCAGGTGTTCCCCACAACAGGGCCAGTTGCACCAGTGTACCAGCCCCCCTACCAGCCATTGCCCACAACAGTACCAACCACACAAGCATACCATCCACCCAACCAGATGTTGCCCACAACAGGGCCAACTGCATAAGCATACCCCACTACCCAACCAGCTGTTGTCCGCAGCTGGACCACCTGCACACCCATATCACCCCTGGCATGTCAGACCACCCTCAGAAGGACACCCAGTTCCCCATCAGCCGGGCCCAGCTTCCCCACACTAGCTGTACGGCCACGCTTTTTAGCACAGCAGCAGCTACCCCCCCCCCCCCCCCCCCCCCCCCCCCCCCCCCCCCCCCCCCCCCCCCCCCTCTCCCCCCCCCCCCCCCCCCCCCCACCCCCCACCCCCCCCCCCCCCCACCCCCGGGGCGCGACGCTGCAGCGGCTAGCGCGGACACCGCGACACAGGCCACCC